>VZSV01000040.1:654484-667571 GCA_013398735.1 Nothocercus julius
AATCACAGAATAATAATAATCCAACTTCTCTTGAAGTCTGCTATGAGATCAGACTATGTTGCTCAAGGTTTTGTCTAGTTGGGATAATCTCCAAGCGTGGAGACTGCACAACCTGTTTGGGCAACCTTTTCCACTCTTTGACTGTTCCAATGCAATAGACATTTATTTTGTATTTATGCACTAAAGTTTGCCAGTGGGATAGCGTGACTTAAAATCAGTGCTTGGAGCTTTAACATGAAATCTTGCAAGAGAGAGCAATAAGGTAATTTAAACAGAGAGTATATAAAATTTTCATGATGAGCTAACTTCAAGAAATGGCAGAATGAAAAAGCAACTTTATTCAATTAGATTTTTATTATTGTTCTTAAATTAAGAAATAATGTTTCATATTACCACAGCAACAAAATATCCTTACGTTATATCTATATAAACTCGAAAATGTAGAGTTCTCACATGAAAGTGAAGCTGAAGCACAGAAGCAAAAGGAACAGTAATATAATCCATTTATAAGAGGAAACTTCTAGAATTTTCTGACCAATTGGTTTTGTCTGCAAATTAAGGTTGTTAAAAAGCATCTTTAACACTGAAGGTGATTTCTGAGAAGTTATCTTCCAGAACTAAAACTGGATCTCAGAGCCAATTTTTTTCCAAAGAACAACACATGTAATTTTGCACAAATTATTTGCTTGATAACTTAGTGCATAACTCTTTAAAAAAAAGAGGTTTGCATAATTGCAGAGCTGATGAGAACAATGAACTGAAGATATGTTTTGAATATGTAGCTTTGAGAGATTTTGTAAACCCCAGATTTAGTTAATAATTTCATTACAGGATTTTGCTGAAAGAAGTTTTATCAATTAGATATCTGTATGTATTTAGGGCTGGATTCAGCAATCCTGCGTCACTACTTTGCATACACTGTAGACCCTGTGACCCGAATGCCTCCTGTTACAAAATGAAGCCCAACAACAAATTTAAGGTGATAAAGATTAAAGCCAAACACAGAATGAATAAAGAGGTCCCAAATCTTTTAATTAGCGGCTAGCATTTGCATTTAGTATTTCTATCTCCTATTTGAATTCAGGAATCAGAAGAAGCTGAGATCTTGATGATGATTCAAATTGTCTTTTTATTAGCAGCAGACTTCTTACAGCTCTCTTGAAAGTCTCTAGGCATGGAGACTGAATAAGAATTCCTTCTATCGCCGACTCTTTTTTGAGCAAGGATCTCAGACTCTGTGGCCTGCACTGGAAATAACACCAGCCTTTAAGATGTTTGGGGCTTTCAACAAAGGATAAAAGAAGATAATTTTAATTCAAAATTTTACACCTCACGTCACTGAAGTCACTGGAAGATTTCCAGGCTTAAGTGTGGTGTAATGCATACAAAGCCGCTGTCCTGGCTCTGTGTTGAGTCAGTTTTCCCAGATGACTGAGTCGCTCATCTGATCTACATTTTTAATCTTCAGTAACTGGGATAGAGTGGTTATTGTTTTCTCTACTGAATTAGCAATGGTAGAAATATTACATTTTGTACTGAGCAGCACGTTAAAAATTTAGAATTTAGTTCTCAGTGTGACTAATTAAGTCATAATCAAGAGAATTAGGAAGATACACTGAAGAAGGTTTAGTTCTTGATAATCTTTTAAATCTTTAACAATAAAAATACTACTTCAGCTTTAGCTTTGAAAAGTTCTCTGAAATTTTATGCATTCAATCTCACCGCATTTTTCCCACTTCTCTACATTTTCTTCAAATTTCAGGACTTACAGGGGAGCTGAGCATATAAAAGTACAATATTTATATAGCTGTCAATGTCAAGTGGCCATAAACTGAATGATACTGTCGATTCTGAGTGATGAAATCACCAGCGGCCGTTGTGCTGGCAGGTCATTCCTGTGAGTTACAGAGCAGCAACCGGTTACATGGCATTTCTGCCCGATTAAGGAGCTAAGTCTATCAAAACATTCAGGGTTTCAATTGCTAGAAAAACAAGGCAGTCAAGGAAAAAGGAATTCATGCTGCCTGAGTGATAAATTTCTGATTGCTATTATTTCTGCACTACACTCAACAAGCCTGGAAAATAGCAGGTAGGGAGAGGGAGCAAGGGAATGGAAGCTCTTCTTGCCTTCGTCTAAACTAGACTCTTCCCAGCCTGTGCCTGAATCATCCTCTGGATTCGAGTTATGGTATAGGCACAGGAAAAAGACTCCTGATTCTTTCAACAATATTTTAAAAGGGGCTGAAAGGAGTTAAGCGCTCAAATCCAGTTAAAATGAAAGAGAAAGGAGGTGCTTAATTCTTTTAAGTCAGAAAATGTGCAGATTTAAACCCGTAAGGCCACAACAGGCTTAGGTACCAAAACAGTGCAAACCTGAGATCTAAAGAACCGGTACTCAGTTTTCCCTTCCTTCAAAAGAAAGAGTATATATATATATATATATATATATATATTTCTTTAAATTTCCTTAGAAACTTTTAGTACTGCCTTTGAGTGCATCCTCCTCTGTTTGCTCTAGTCTGAGCACCTTTTTGGCTAACTCACATCTACATCCTTGATATAAAATGGAGATGAGCTTGCAGCAGTGGCCACAAGCCAGGATTGTCCCCATTTGTGTGAGTACGACAAGCAAAATGGCCATGGTCCAGCTGGAGCAATCTGGGGCCTGGGCTCCCAGGGCCCTTTCAGTGGCACAGCTTTCTCATGGCAGTGGCAGGCTCCTGGGGTAGCCTGCTGCTTGGCAATGTGCCGGGAGTAAATCTGCTTAAATTACTGCAAAAGGGCATTCCAGCCTCCACGTCCTCACATCAAAAGCCTTCACTCCTGCACCTCTTCCTTGCGAAAGAATATGTGCTGCTAAACCATCTGCTTGGTTCACTGTGGGCACACAGCCTAAGGAGACAGTCTCTGGCTATGGACTCTAAATAGACAGAGATCAAGATTATTGCCCTTGAGAAGGCAGTGATAACACCCCTGTACTTGCTTTATTTATTTATTTATTTATTTATTTATTTATTTATTTATTTATTTTCCCATTGGCTGGTTTAAGTGGTGCCCTACTCTGTGTTGCATACCCGCCATGGGGACAGCAAGCCTAGGCACAAGCTCAGTGGAAGAACTGAGCCTCTGAAACATTGGTGCAGCAGGGTAGAGAGTAACATAATTTTCTGCTTAAAAGCTCTATACTTTAGAGTGTAGAAAAACTTCAGAAACCTCCGAGTTTGTTACCAGCACCTGTAAGGTTTGTCTTTCACTGAAAGGTGAAATCTGAGACCACTAAGGGAAACAACAGGTCATTTACAGGGAATTCCAGAGCATACTTGATTTACTGATAAAATTAAACTTATATTTATAAGGGCAAAAAGGAGAATGAGGGATGTATAAATTCAGGAATGGAAAAAGCAATACTAAACCACTTCTTAAATACAGATATATCTAGAATGAAACCCAGTCTGCCTAACATGTAAACCTATCTTGCCCATGCATAATTTCTATTAAAACCTTCTTCCAAAAGAAGAGTCTAGGTTTCCTATACAGTAAATGGTGAGGTGGCTAATGTGAAAAGATTCTAAAGGGAGATCCTATAATCCTAAATTTTAGACCCTAAACTAGGGGCTAAATCAGATCAGATCTCCATCCAGAGGATACTTAACGTGGGAGGACTGCACATCAGATTCTTAACATAGGAGGACCAGATTCTAGCTTGGTGGTTTTCTAGTAAAAGCTGCTATATTTTAAGAACAGATTTAGGAATATTGACTATGTGACAAGAAGGAACTTTATGAATTTCCTACTATTGTAAGCAATCACATTACACAATTCTCTTATAAAATATGATTCTCCACCTTGCAGGTAGTTAGATCCAGAACACCCCGTCCCATACCATTGCAGAACCTGCTCCTCTCATATTTTTTTTCAAAAAATCAAAGTGCTTTTGAATACAAGCCATTGAATTATAGATCAGGTAGTGGGAAGAAATACTCCAGTAAATTGAGAAAGGACAATTCCAATCCCTTCTATATTTTTGTGGGTTTTTTTTTTTAATTTGTTTGTTTGCTTGTCTAAGTTTACCTTACAGTCCTACTGAGGATTGTCTTATATTCAGCATATTTTCATTATCTTTGATTATAGTGTTATTGAAATGGCAGTTCTAAACCAAGTGGCAATACACCTACCTCGTGTGGGATAACCAAAAGATGGATCTCAACAGAATCAGCAGCACATGTCTGAAACACTTCTGAGGTCTACATCCAGATGGAAAAGCCATGTAGTAGCATGGCAACCCCACAGTTATATTTGTGTAGTGTATGTGAAATGCTGGGAAGTAATAATAAGAGAACTACATAAAAATAATGGAACATTGTCTTTAAAAATTGAAATGGCTATTTTGCCAAATTCTAAAAGAAACGTGGAGGATTTTGTTTACATATATTTGTGTTAGTTTTTTTCTTCTCTGTTATTGGATAAAAATAGCAGTTTTTAAATTGGCAAGAACGCAAACTGATTTTTTACTCAGCATTACTCTCAGCATAAATAGTAGCTGATTTCATTAACTGAAAAATGGATTGTAAATATCAAACTAGGATTGCATTTGTGCAGTTGAAATGAATGGATTCAAACAAACTGTTGAATTGAATTCTTTAGCTAGGCACCCTTTAGGAGCTAGACATCATACTACCAAATGCATGGCATCCAAGGAACTATAGAAAAACCCTGTCCAAATCCACAGCCTCCCTTAGACTCTGTCTAGCTTATGCCACATGGGACTCAGCTCTGCACACTCTAGCTTTAGGTTTTTGCTGGGCACCTACTTGTGCCCTGCTCAGCCCCGGGCTGTCAGGTGCAGAAGGTGTTAGCTGGACAACAAACAAAATGAAGCCATTTCTGAAGTGCGATTCCCATGGATGTGGGAAATTACATGGTGGTGTAGCAGAGTGTAGCTGGGAGTAGAAATAGCTTACTGGTTTGTCAGTGCAGCACTGAATATTCTAGTCCCTTTTGTCCACTGCAATTTCAAGGTGGAGTATGTTCTACTCAACTCCATCTGGCTTTTTAGTGTGGGATTATTGAGCTTCCTGCATGTCTGCATACTTTATACACATCACAGAATCACGGACTGGTTGAGGTTGGCAGGGACCTCTAGAGATCACCTAGTCCAACCCCCTGCTCCAGCAGGGACACCCAGAGCACGGGGCACAGGGTGGCAGCCAGGCGGGTTGGGAAGGTCTCCAGAGAAGGAGCCTCCACAGACTCTCTGGGCAGCCTCTTCCAGGGCTCTGGCACCCTCACAGCAAAGAAGTTCTGCCTCACATGGAGATGGAGCTTCCTGTGTTTTAATTTGTGCCCATTACCCCTTGTCCTCTCACCGGCCACCACCGAAAAGAGTGTGGCCCCAACTGCTTTACGTTCTCCCCTCAAGCATTTGTATATATATTGTTCAGATCCCCTCTCAATCTCTCTTCTCCAGGCTGAACAGGCCTAGATCGTTTACTCTTTCCTCACACAACAGATGTTCCAGTCCTTTAATCATTGTCGCTCTACGCTGGACCCTCTCTAGAAGCTCCCTGTCCTTCTCGTACTGGGGAGCCCAGAACTGCCCCCAGTACTCCAGGTGCGGCCTCACCAGAGCTGAGCAGAGGGGCAGGATCCCCTCCCTCCACCTGCTGCCAACACTCCTCCTCATGCAGCCAGGAGCCCATTGGCCTCTTGGCCACGAGGGCCCTTTGCTGCCTCATGGTCAACTTGTTGTCAGCCAGGACTCCCAGATCCCTCTGTGTGGAGCTGCTTTCCAGCAGGTCAACCCCTAATCTGTCCTGGTGCCTGGGGTTATTCCTCCCCAGGTGCAGGACCCTGCACTCGTCCTTGTCCTTGTTGATGCAGAAACACTTACAGGCCATCACAGATATACTTAGATCTTTGAGTAGCTTGAGCAATTTTGACATCTTCAGGCTGTATAAAAGCAGAGGTTTAAAAAGCATATAATCTTAAGTAGAAAAGAAAAAAATATGCAGATAAGTTTCTAAGATATGAGAAGCAATTCTTTTGACTAATTTTCAAATTTAAAAAAAAAAAATCAAATTAAGTCTTACCGAATAAATAATGAGTAAGACTTTTGGATGGTGCCTGACAATTATACTTTATTTTCTCCACTTGCTTTTTTTTTTGTTAGCATTTGAAATTTGCTAATCGAAGTAGCATTTTGAGGAATTTCTCACAGTGAGAAATAGAAATTAGAAAATGAGACTGTAATTGAGGGTTATATAAATATCAAGTAGAAAGAGGGAAAGAGTGGCACAATTATTATATTTTCCCTCTCCTGTTGATTGTCATCAAAGATAATTTCTATTTACTTTGTTTTCTTCTGTGAAACTTTTGAAATTGGAACTTCTTGGATGTGTCTAATGTATTTCCCATATGAGCCATTACGGTAATATTTCTTTCACACTCACATT
Organism: Nothocercus julius; assembly: GCA_013398735.1. Lineage (NCBI taxonomy): Eukaryota > Metazoa > Chordata > Aves > Tinamiformes > Tinamidae > Nothocercus > Nothocercus julius. The sequence goes on from VZSV01000040.1 coordinate 660,937, forward strand.
TTTTTGGAAGAAGCTGTTTTGTTTTACTGTTGCATGATTCCTCCAGAAAGGTGACATTAGATTGCTGTGGTCAGTCACTTCTCACTCAATCTGTGTACATGTAAATTTGGATTATTTAAAAGAGAGAAATGCTTACATTCTGTTTGCGGCATAATCAGTTAGGCAGAAAAACTGTTTAAATCTGTTACAAAAACAGACTTAAATGATCTTTCCATCCTGATTTGGATTTAGCAGTTAAGTGTCCTGACACCATAAGATGATCCTATTTGATCTTAGACTGTGCTCAAAGCCACTTTGAAACATCTTTCTATTCAAACTGAGGCCTAACAATAGATTCTAAACACTTGCCTTAGAAAACAATAAGATAACACCAGGAGGAAAGATATCCAGTCAGTAGAAGATATATTCACTTCTTACCCCTCTGTGACTTGTTATAATAGGATACCTTCAAAACCCCCCTGCATTTCCAGCAGAAACAGGGTAAATACAGCACTTTCATTGATTACTAAAATTATTCCTTATTAATAGCATACCCAAAGAAATCAAGGTTGATGCAAAGACTCAGATAGAGAATTAATATACGGAACTAATCAAAAACAGGAGGAAAAAAAAGCCAGTGATTATCTGAACACAGTAACTTCTCTGTAGTAGCTGACAACATAATCACACTGACACCAGCTCCCAAGGTATGCAGGTTTGCCATTTCCAGGCACTAACTGCAAGTTCTTTTTCACTCCAAAATAATTAATAATTTGACCCAATTTGTACTTTGATTTAAGTTATACGGTTTCTCTTCTTTGAACACTCCAAAACAGCAGAGTAAATTCTGCAGATTCTTCTTTCTCTCCTGTATCCCAGCTAATTTCATAAAGTTGCATGTCAACACCTTAAAACCATCAGATTGCTTATCTCCTCCAAAATTCAGCTCATGTCTTCACTTAAAAATCTTATTAAAGATAATGAAGCAGAAATCAATCTCCTTATGATGTGCAGAGGCAATTTTCACAAATAACCCATATGACTATTACTTCTCAATCTCCTTTTTCATAGCCTTCCAGAATCACATAGGTTAGAAGACACCTCTGAAGGTCATCTACTCCAACCTTCCCCTCCGAGTAGGGCTAACTTCAATTAGATCATGTTGGTTGCTTAGGGCTTTGTCTCTTAAATTTTGAAAACTCCAAGGACAGAATCAACAACTTCTTTGGTCAACCTGTTCCCATACTTGTCCACCCTCACTGAGACCTTTTATTTCCCTTGTTATTGTGAGTGTTGCTTCTTTCCCTCTTGCTGTACAACTCAGAGAAGAGTCTGGCTTCATCATCTCTATAACTCCCCTTTACTTCCAGCAAAGTGGACACAACACTGCAGATATGGCTTTACAAATACTAAGCAAAGGGAAATAATTGCTTCCCTTGACCTACTGTTTGAGCTCTTGCTGAGATAGATCAGATGGTTAGCATTCATTGACACAAAGATATGTTTCTGACTTATATCCAATTTATTGTCCATCAGGACTGAGAGGTCCTTCTCAGCAAAGCTGTTTTCTAGCCAGTCAGCTCCTAGTCTGAACAGCTGCGTGGAGTTATTCTGTTCCAGGTGCAGGATTTTGCAACCATCTTGAACTTCATGAGGTTCTGGTTACCCCATTCCTCCAGCTCATCAAGCTTCTTCCAAATGGAAGATATTTTCTCCAGTCCACTGCCCTAATTTGATATCCTGCATGAATTTGCAGAGGGTGCATTCCCTCCCATAGTGCAGGATGCTGATAAGGACATTAAACAGCACCGAGCCCTGCAACAGCCCAGTAAGGGGCTTACACTTCATGCCACTGGCCACTAATTAGATTTTGAACCATTGGCCAGTGCCTCTTTGGTGACAGTGGTATAGCTAGTTTTCCACGTAGCTTGGCCTCACACTAGTTTTTCACTCAACCACAATCTGCCATTTGGCTACAAGAATGTTACAGGAGACCATATAAGAAGTCTTGCCGTAAAGCCGAGGCAAATGACAAACTATGCTCTACTCCTGCTGACACAGACAGTCATTTCATCACAGAAAGCAAGCAGGCTGCTCAGGCATTATTTTCTCTAAAAAATCCATGTTGGCTCTTCCCATTCACCTTTTTTTTTTTTTTTTCATTCTCCTTCTGCGTAGAAATGACTTCTGTGAAGACTTTTTCCTTAATTATCCCAGGAACAGAGGTGAGGCTCATCCTCCTGTAGTTACTTGGATCCTCTTTGCATGTTTTTTGAAGATGGACAATCTTTGCAAAACTCCCAATTGCCATACTGTCTCTCAAAAAAATGTTAGAGATGGTCTTCAAAGCAATATTCACCTCCTCCCTCAACACCTGAGGTTCATCCTGTCCAATTCTACTGACCTGTCCATGTTCAGTCGGCTCTAGCTCAATCTTCCTCTGCAGTGGGTAGCATTTCTCTCCCCTTCACTGTACCACTAGGCATGAAGATCTGGGGCTGACAATAAAGCCTGAGTAAAGGCTTGCCAGAAAAGACAGAAAAGAAGTCCTCATGCCTTCTTTAGGTCCTCATACCTCGGCCTTCTTCGTGTTCTTCACCATCACCACTGCACACCCCATTCAGCAGCAGACCTCATTTTCCATGTTTTCTTTAGATCCTGTGGATCTTCTCTGTTTATGCTTTACTTCCCTCAATAGTTGCGGATGCATTTGAAACTTTTCTAATGTCATCCTTGCATTAGTGATCCATGTTTCCATATTCCTCCTACATAGCCTGTTTTTGCTCCCACCTTCTCCTCCCTTCATTTTTATGTATAAACTTAGTCAGAAAATCCCCCTTCAGTCAAGCTGCCCTCGTGTTCAGCAGCCTGCACAGCAGCATGGACTCATCTTGTGCATTGAAGAGATTGTCTCTGAAGATCAACCATCTCGCCTCTGTATTCCTCAGGATTATGAACTCCTTGAACAAGACAAATTTTTCTCTCTTGAAGTCCATGGTCATTCTTCGGATATTTTTTTTTTTCCTCCCTTTCCTTTCTTCCCTCAGGTTCTTCTGCTTTACCATCCTGCAGCAGAGCAGCCACCAAAACTACCCCTAGCTAATATATCCCCGGCTACCTCATTCTTATTTATGAATAACTGATCTGGCAGAGCACTTCTTCTCGTCACTCCATCCAGCACCCATGTCTCAAAATTAATTTTCTTGATTTGTTTCTAGTATTCATTCTTTCTCCACAACATATAATTCAAAAGGAATATGACTCTGTAAATTTCTCAATCCCAGTGCTTTTTCTGATGGTGTGAAACTGTATGCAACAGGATCTGATACACATATCATATTTCCTCATCTGAATTCTTGCTTGTTGCTGGTGTACAAGTAATATTGGTGTGGAACATATATTACGGCCCGAATAAGAATTATGTCTGATATAGGAATTCCTGACTGTGCAAATCTATATTTTATGGTGTTACATACGTGATGAAGCAAGATGAACAGAATGAGGCCATGCAGCCTTAGAAATCACTTGGAGAGCATGGGAAAATGATTAAGGCAAAATAGGAATCATTTCAGGCTTTCAGCAGTATTCAAGACAAAAATCAAGTGAAATCAGAAACCTTTTTTTTCATTTTCTTTAAGGTTAGTGCTGCTTTATCCCTGTCAAAATGTAAAGAAAAGCCATCAGTAGTTTATGAAAAAAAATCACACCTCTCACAAAATCTCTCATATAGCTGGCACAAACGGAATCAGAAACCTCAGGAGAAGATCCACAAATGGCCTCAGATAAGCATCCACATTGCGGAGTACTTACGCTCACTCAGTTATAGAGTGCAAAGGTAAGGGAAAAATAGTTCCCCTACTAGCATTAACAAAGGTGGCACATTCACAGCTTTGGTGGGTACGGCAGTGTGGTCATATAGACCCCACTCTAACACAACTGGGTTGAACATCCTACCTGCACTGCCAGTTTGCATCTAGAGGTGTCTTGTTTCAGCATTTGCTGTTTTGACTCATGCCATTAACTTATTCCTCACATGGAATTTTGCAGATGCAAATTTGACAAAAGTCTAAAGGCCAGCCCCATTTCCCTCTCTCCTTGGCTGGGTGCTTTCATATTTCCTTCTTCTCCATTCAAAAACTCTTCCTTTAAAAAAAATGCATATAATGTAGATTTTCTTCTTGATAAATTTATGGCCTTTGCTTATAGCCTGTGTGAAACTGAGTTCTGTCTATCTATCTCAACTGCAACATCCCTCCTCTACCAACATAATCAGTGATGTGCTGCTTTAATGTTCTATTGATACTTGAAAATGAGATCGATGACCTCTGTGTTAATTAGTGAGTCCAGAGAAACTGCTGATATGGAGAATGTGGAACTGAACAGGGTGCTAAGTTGTATATTCTACCCATCTCTTATGTTAATTATGGACTCAAATAAATGTTTTTACTGCGCATGTTAGCAACCTTCTTTACTCTTTCAGTTTTATTGTTGCAAGCAATATTTCCTCCAAATGCCTTTTTTTTTTAACTTCTGTTGAACTAGAGTATTTGAGCTTCACTTTTATGCTATTTTCTGCTCAAGTCTATGTCCTCTTTCTGCCTAACTTTCTTCTTTCTCAAGATACTATTGTGACATATTCTGTATTTATCTTTGATAACATAAAAAGGTAAGCCTTTATCCATGTCATTGCAACTAAAAATTTCTTATAAACATGTAAATTCTATCTTTTCAATATGTAAGTTGGGCCTTTTCAGCTATCTCAGCAGTACCTCAACCATAACGACAAAATGGCAAAACACTTCTGAATAAGTACAAGTGTCAGGTTTGCAGGATCTGACCTCTACACCTGTAATGAAAATGCCCAGAGTCTAAACGCTATTCTTGGCCAAGACAGATTCCTTGAACCTCCTCAGAGATTATATTTTTTGCTCTGAGAGCTTGTTATCTTCAAGTTATTCGCTGAAGTGTTACTTGACAGTAGAATTCACAGAGATGTCAGGTAAGACTAATGCTGTCAGGCTGAAAACAAAACTGGTACTGCACAGAACAGGTACTACACACTCCTGTATCTCCATAAGCTTCCAGCAGAACCTGTCAATCTGTCACGTCACCTGCTCTCGTTAAAGATCTCGGAAGGGGTGTCAGCAAATCGAGTTTAAAAGGTAGTGGTGCAAAAATAAAAACGTGTGTTTTTTTTCCATTACAAAAGATTCACAGGTAGAAAAGTTACTTTAAAATCTTGTTTATCTGTGTTTTCACTAATCTTTTTCAGATGAACAAAACATCTCTTTTGACCTCAAATTTCCTCATAAAATGAACATAATGCATTTCATCAATATAGATAATAATAATATCGATAAATATACAATATATACAATATACAATTTACTATATACAATATATAATACAGATAGATCTTTCACCTGACATTTTAAGAAAAATAGTTCAGGTTTGAAAACAAAAGAACTTCTCTATTAAAAGGTGAGAAAGTACATTTTCTACTCTCTCTTTATGTTCTTAACGTTGTCTACACCAGGGTTACATTTTGCCCCATTTCCTACAGAAGTATTCTGTAGGAATACATACCTACCCATAGTCTTGGAGAGTGCACTTCAATGAGAATAGGCCCTAGAAATTTTGGCTCCAAATCACAGAGATCTGTGGATAAGTTGTAATAAATAGGGGGAAGATCAAAGGAGATATAGATCCTAGCTGTGATGAATATGAACAAAAATCACAAAAAGAAAGGTACTAGTGTTAACTAAGTTGCATTCTCACATTAAAAAAAAATAAAGACAGAAAAAAAAAAAAAAACCTTTATCTTATTCAAATTTGTTTGATTCATGGCCAAATAGAAGTTTTGTGTTTTCCTGCTTTTGATATGTTCCACTGTGCTACATACCAAAGAAAGGAAGAGACTCTCACAGAGCATCTCATACTAATGGAGAAGTTGTTATAAGTTCTAAATTCATTAGAGTACATAGGCAGCAGGAATTATAAGTAGTCTGTTAAATACAGTACCATCTCATTAGTTAGAAAATATAGACGCCTAAAAACGAGGTAGAAAAATAAACCTGCTTCACGATCATTATTTCTCCCCCTGACCTCTTCTCTTTCTACTCTTACACAACTTGGTACATCTAGCTACCACTCAAACACGAGTCATCAATGTCACTAAGAAACAGCAGCTACGTACTTTAAAATAAACAACAGTAACTATCATTTCCCCTTCCTTTCTTGCTTACAGAATTAGATAAATGCTTCCTTTAACATAATCTTTATCTTTTAATCTACATTTTCACAGTTGTGTGTTTTAGGACTTGACTCACAGTAAAGGTGGTTTGAGGTTAAATATGTAGGTATGAGGCCTGCTGTCATAAAGCACTGCTCAGTATACGTCGCTAATGAATTATGGCAAGGATCTTGTCCTCTGACTTACCTGGTACTCCGTTTTATTTTGCGGTGACCAGGTGACAATCACCTACTCCGTGTGGCCAGCTTAGGTATCATGACCCCTTCTGCTCGCATCAGGCTTTGATAGATCATGACAGGAGGCAGTCTAAGACTAGTGGCCAGGGTAAGCAGTGGTAAACTAGGTACTTACAAATAATAAAATGCTCAAATATCATGTTTGATTTATATATATTTATTTAAAA
>VZSV01000040.1:667631-729859 GCA_013398735.1 Nothocercus julius
GAATATATATATATTTATGCTTCCCCTGAAGCTCATCCAAGCCTTACACAGTCTCACTGTACCTAATCTTTGCAACACATAAAATGTGACTGCTTGAAGCTGTAAACTCTGCCTGACTTCAGTAAGACTAGGTAGGTGGATGAGGACTCTTAGACTCAGTCAAGGTTGATTCTGCGATAAAACGCAAAAAAAACAGGCAAAATGAGTAATAGTAGTGACCCATACAGATCAGCAGTTTTCCTAGAAAAGATGCTCAGAGCTGATGCTTTTGGAAACAGGGCATGTGTAAGGGGAAGATTCCCTTGATATTTCCCATTCAGCTTCAAGACCGTACTTCCTACATGAGAGGCTGCATTCAGATGATTGTGTTTAACTGAAGGATACAAACATATTTTGACCTCTACAATATGAGTTCCACAGTTTAATTATTTATCACATCAGAAGAAAGAGAAAGCAATAGTTTCAGTGAATTGTAAGGCAGCTTGCTCAGTCAGACATTCAGTGGATCATGTTGCAAGACCAGGACCTTAGCAAATACCTCAGACAGCACTAGCAGAAGCAAGGGATAAGCATTAGATTCTTGCTCTTCTGAGCAAGAGTTCAGCATCTTCAGTGCTGCAGACAGAACTATCCCCATGAAAATTGGCCTGGAAGAGTAGCAGTGAGTGTTGCCTACCGTCCTTATTACAGGTTTGTGATAAACAATTATATCTTAAAGGAGAGAGATTTCCTGGCAGATAGACCAGAGAATAAAAAGTGTTTTGGTTTCTTTGCATGATGATTTTGCACCATATAAGAGGTTCATAAAATAGCAAAAGGTGTTTTGATCTTCTTACTGCCCCTCATACAGTACTATGAATGTCTTAAGAGGAGATCAGGTACAGAAAGAAAATACTTTAAAAACTCAAGGCAGAAAATAAGTGTTTCTCCACCTTGCCTTTCAAATCTTACCACAATTACTTAGTCACATGACTGACATTTTCAGATCCTAAAAGATTTTTTTCCTGTTACGCAGTTGTTAGATGCATACGTACTCTTGCTATATCCTTTATATGAAAAACATTATGCAAAAAGGAAGCTGTCAAGGACAAGAAGATAAATTTGTGGCTATGGGTTGAATTAGGTAATGCCAGGAGCTTAGAAATACCAGCTTGATCTTTCCCCACTACTGAGAGTTGACGTTCGCTAATTTATCAGGCAGCTATAATTTAATTGGGTCAATCAGGCTTATTGGTATGACAAATTTTGCTGGCTGACTGTGTAAATGCCATTTATTTGTTGGCTGTGTAGTCATCTGGCTTCTAAAAGTTTTCTTAATGAATTTTGAGGGAACTCTCTTCTGCCCGGCAGGCCAGGAGAGCTAATTCTCTTCCCATTTATGGATGTCTCCAAAGCCTTCACCAGCCAGCTAAAAAAATAGCAGGGATTTGGTTAAGAAGAGTGAGACTTCAAAAAAAGTCTCCCAGCACCGTTCCACTGCCAGGTGTCATTCAGTGAGTGTCAGAAACCATTTGTTTTAAATTAGAGAAGAGTTAAAACATACTATAATAAAAAATCTGTTATTCTTTTGCTACATTTCAGCTACAGTTTCCAGAATACTGAGCTCACAAATTAATGCAAAAAAAAGATAGGAGATGCAGACTGTAGCTACATATTGAGGGAACATGCAGAGGAAAAGTACAAAAACAACTCTTTTTCTTGCAAGGGATTTTGAGATCTGAAAGATGAAAATCCCTCTCGGGGGTATGCCTGAGCACACAGAAACGGCTGCAGACAGCAAAAAGTGTGTATGCGTTGACAGAAGTCATCTCAGAAACAGGAAGGAAAGGCACGGGAATCAGACTCTGCAAAGAAGTTGTTGGTTTAGAGATTCTTGCAAAGCAAGGGAAATTCAGTGGGATGTGAAGAGACCGTGTGAAATCTCAGGGTTCATGGGTGATACAGTAGGAGCTGCCAGAGCCACCCTAAGGGCTTTCTGCTGTCACGAGGGCTGCTGCCAAAAACAGGCTTGGAGAAGTGGGAGGGAGCTCTACCCTCACTCCTGCCCCTGCCTTTCCCCTGTCAGAAAGGTTGTCTGCCCCCTGCATATATTGAATTGCTGTGGTCATCTAGGCAGGATCCACAAGAAAGCTTCACCTGTAGCAATCAGGATGATTTGGGGATAGGCAAAAGGGAAAGAGAAAACAAGAGCAGCAAGGCAAGCAGCCCATCACCAACACCGAAGCTTCCCTTGCATCTCAGCTTCCCGTTCTGTGCTCTGCTCCCAAGTCTTGTTTTGCTTATTAATGGCTTTCCTTGCTGCCAGCTGGTCTGTCTGCATTGCTCTGAAGTCTCCATTTGCATGGATATCTGAGTCTGTGCAGTGCTTGTTTAATCATTTCCAGCTCCCAAGTTGTTTGTAAGGAGACTATAAGACTCTGTAGCAATGTCAAAAGGATTTATTGAAATATAGAGAAAAAAAAAACAAGTAATCTACCCAAGCCAATAAAACGTTACCACATATTTCCAACCACAGAGATTTACATTTAAATTGATCTTTAATTTCATAACGACAACAACAAAATCAACCCTTATCAGTTACAATCCCAACATTCATCTGGATGAATTAGCCCCTGCAGATCTGGAGCCTCCCTCATATTCCTGCACAACAAGCTTTCAAAGGCCAATGACAAAGTTGTACAATTTGCTCAATCCCCCCAAACCTATTAGATTCCAGAAGCTACAGTCATGGCTCATGTAGCTGAATGGATCTTAGCGATTGGTGTCTCGACACAAAATGTGTGTTGCCTTGTGGGAGCGAGATTCATCTGCAAATCTGCAGAACATCTTCTGCAGGTTCTGGAGCAGCTGGTGGTCAACCTGTAGCAGCAAAAATATCCAACCTGAGCTCACAGCATCCATTGCTTTTGTCTGGAAGAAGCGAGGTGCATTTGGAGTGAGTGTAAGATGCAAAGGGTTATTGAGAGCTGTTTGAATATTCCTTTATATCCTCCAGTTCAGGGCCTTTATATGGTTCTTCAAATCCTGGATGTTATTCTGAGCAGCGATTGCTGTCTTAGAAAGTGTTAGGTTGCAGTTTTAAGGGGTTCAGCCCAAGGACACTTGCTTCTTTTTCTTTTACAAAAGCAGGAAAAGTCTAAATCACTAGGTTCATTCCTGTCCTGGGCATTGTAAGAGAAGACGAGATGTTCCCAGTGCATACTGTGGAAACCCATGTTCAAATAGATCCTAACTGGATCTAGCAAATATAAAGCGCATCAAAATCTTGGCAGTGGAGGAAAAAGCACCAGTAAACAGAGCACAGACAACCAGATCCCAGTGCAGGAGTAGTAGTAGTTTGCATTTTTCATTTCCTACGTCCCTAAAAAAAATAAATAGCAAGGTAACCATAACACTAACTACAGCACATTTTCTGTCTCCTCAGTACTACTAACAACATTTTTGATGCTTTTTAGAAATAAACCATGAGATGATTTAATTCCTTTGCCAGTTTCCATAAGTTTTTATGTTTTTATCTGGGATGCCAAAGAAACAAAGAAATTACTAGTATTCTTCTGGGTAACACAACTCTAAGTTGCTGGATTTATGTATTTTACATTACCAGAAATTGTAACTGCAGGCAGAGTTCAGAGAGATCCACCGGCAGACAACAACAGTATCTCTACTTGAAACCAAAAACAGAGGAGCTTGCAATTCTAAATTGCAAAAAGATGTCCTGAATGCTCCCATTTTTTTCCTTTTTTTCTATTTTATTTTCTTTTTGTTTATATGTTGTCAAAGCCTTTGCCATTTAAAAAGGCACAATAGGTTTACCTGGTTAGAAAATATTCATCCTGCCCATCTAGAAAGACCACAGTTATGACAGTAATTAGAAGGAAGGTGGTTTAGTCTTTCCCTAGGGTAAGTGAAACTAACTCTTGTCTATTTAAATAAGGCAATATGTTCCCATTTTACTGGGATAAAAAGTTAAAAAAAAAACAAATGCTCTAAAAATTTCTAGAAAGCTGCTCTGATTTCTTTAACGTGTCTCACGGCAGGCAGTGAGGATGAATATCTTAGCATCCATAACAAGCGTGCCCAGATCCACTCATTGAAAAAATGAATCTCTGCAAGTGGCGGGGGAAGCTGAAGATCACGGCACAGTTGTATCTTCACCATCTGCAGTGAGGAGACGTGGTGGGGAATGTGAAACCAGCACTTTTCTGTCCGTAGTGAAGTTCATCCTATTCAGATGGCCTCTGCCTGTTTCAATATCTAATGAGACTTTTAAGACAAATGATATGAGTTCCTCCTACTTAAGAGCTTGGTTTCCATGCTCATTACATTCAAGCAAGGGAAGAGATGTGCTAAGTCTCACAAGATTTCAGTCAGTCTGGGCTCACAGCTGCCGCTCAAGTTTGACTCCAAAAATTACAGCATGTTTGACAGTCCTGAGTGCACCAAGTCCTGCTGGCCCCCGACTGCTTCCCAGTCAAGCATATTTTCTTTCATCACTTGTGTATGTCATGTGCCTCTGTTTCATGTATATTTGACAGTTTTCCATGTTATTATAGAGGAGGGAGATCAATATATTTGGGGGCACAAGGAGTACCCAGAAAGTCAGACAGAAGAGTCAAGGAAAGGAGCCCTGAATAAGGAGATGCCGCATGAACAGGGCCATCCCCATGCTTCTAGAAGAATAAAAACGTATCAGTGAGCTGATAGGTCTTCCCAAGAAACTACTAGCAAATCACTGAAGGGAATGATATCCATGTAAACAGTTGCTTCTTTTTTTGTCACTGGCTATAAGGTCTATCCCTAACATAGGATACCAGCAATGACACCTCCTGACTCTGACAGAGCATTTCCACTTGGGTGTTCAGGGCAAATATATCATCTTTGATTCACATTCATACAGCTGTAAAGAAGGCTAAGATTTATTTAAAGACAAATCTGCAGTACTTGATTGTCATTATCTGTAAGGCTTATCTACATGGGACCAAGGAGCCACCCACTTTAAGTACAGTAGATTTAGCTCAGTTTGAAGGGACTAGCTTGAGCTATAGCAAACATGATTTAATTTGTATTTGCTGCATACACTCCCTATGTACCCTGGAGCAAATTTTTAAATTTTCCCATATCTAGAATCTTTACAGCTAAATTGTTAATTAGTGTTATTCTACCTTCCACAGGAACGTTGTGATGACAAAAAACAGACATGTAAGATCCTTAGATATGAGCATATACACTTCATACAAATTTAATGCTACCACTGCACAATGAGCATTGGGAACTGCTCCCTGCTCTCTGAGCCAAGTGAATGGTTGATCTCTGATTGGCCACCAAAAAGATCTAGAGTTGCCAAAAACATAGAACAGACCTCTTTGTTCAGCAGTAAAAGTCCCAGCATCTTTTAATCAAAAATAATAAAAATCCAAAACTGAAAGAAATATGTTTCTGCAAGCGGTTTAGCTCTAACCAAGACCTAAAGACTGCAACAATGTCCTGAAACAACTGCAGTATGTAATATTATATAAGATTGAAACTATCCTTCATTAATACAGGGAATGTATTTTTAGGCAGCATGATTCACTGCACAACTGTGACAACACACTTGAAACATCTGAAAATAAATTGATATTCCCCTACACTACTCCAAAGGGTAGAATCCATGATTTTTCACTGCGCACCTCTGCAGGCTTTGCCTCTGTGCCTTTTCCCTTGCAGCCCAGCCGGCACCAGGCTGGCCCAGGGAGCTGGGAATGACAGCGCTCGCCTCAGGCGCTGCCTCCGGCTCTCTGCTCTGCTCCCGCCTCCTACCCACGGCCCTTCACACAACCCGCTTTCCATAGCAAAACTAGGCACTCCACAGCCCATATGTGATCTGCAGCTTTAAAATGCACGGGAATAGAATTTGCGGCATTCCTGGGTTATTTAAAGTACAATCACTTATGCTCATTTGGAAGGAATAAGTTTTAGGCTGTTTTCATGGAAGCAAAATGTTATCATGCCAACTAGGGTTGTCTTGGCAAGCCAAGGGGCTGAAACAAGATCTCTTGTCTCGGTAAATGCATAAAACCACTGGGGAGAAAGATTCAGATGGTCTGTTTTTCATCAGCAAGCGCAAGTGCTTATTACGCCTGCATTTTGTTTCTCAAGTCTTCAGCTAAGGAAATGGCTCCTAATGCTTGTTTTGCTTTATGCTTGGGCACTGCAACTTGTGCTCCTGGGCTTCACATTCTTGAAAGCAGCCTACATGTGTCATCAGCAATGTTACAGATATGTGGGAACAGCTCCAGGGGCAGGAAATGGCATCTAGGGCTGCAAATTCACCACATGGCCCAGCAAAAGCCTTAAGCCAAGTGGCGATGCTGGGTTATTGTTCTTGGCTATTCTCCTGGAGAAGAGCATAGCCATTTCCCTGCCTGTAGAAGCTGGATGCCTGGTACGCTCAAAGCAGAAATCCTTGGGATAAGATCAGAAATCCTTGGGATCAGATCAGTGTGCAGCTCTCGTGTATAATTCCCACATTTTGGATCTGGGTTATCACATTTTGTTCCTTATTCTTGGGTAAATGATTAAAATGAAATTATGGTCTCGGTACATAAATATCTATATCTATATCTATATCTATATCTATCTATCTATCTATATATATATATATGCGTGTATATATTCTTTTAGAAAGATTTTAAGGGAACCAAATAAGCACTGATCGCAGTCAGCAAAAATGTCATCCGTCCTAATTTAATAATTTAGATAACTGAAAGCTACATACCTGAATGTAAGCTGGTGACTCTAGAGTTGCTTTGTAGTCAATGAGGGTAGTTACATGCTTTTCATGTAGTTCATGTAATGAGGGTAGTTACATGTTTTTCACCTCATCATAAAATAAGAGTTTCAAGTGAATATTCCTCTGGAGGTGTCTATTTCTCTCAAATGGCAATATAGGGAAGCTAGGATGACATAGAATTGCATGTCTAATTTGTAGACATATTTTGGCAGATGGATCCCACCGTTAGTATGCTAATGTAAAGCACCTATGACAAGCACTGTTAACATGGTAACTTGGATAAAAGCAGGTGAAAGAAGTTAAACGATAAAGCATTTCCCATTACAGCAATGATTTTTTTCTCACAATCATTTCACTACCCTTCATAAATATTTTGTAGTGACATCTCTTGAAACAAAGTGTACATGCACCTGGCATAACCAGCTAAGCTGTACAGCCTGTAATCTCTTATGTGGAATGTCACATGTTTCAGAAAAAACTTTTCTACAGTACTTACTAGCATGCTATTAAGACATAAAAAGTGTAAGATATAATATAGAAAAAAATGCATGACAGTGTGGATGATGCTGGTTTTTATCTCCTCTGCACGCAAACATCATGGTTCTACACATTCACAAATAAATACAAAGGAAAGATAGAAAAAATATAAAGAAAAGAAATAAGGAAAGTGAGCAAAATGTTGAATTACATGTAAAACATTACAGACGTTATATCCAAATCTAGTAATCAGAAATATAGTTAAACTCTGGCTCACAAATGCGAGATGATTCTGCAGCATATTCTGTCTTTCGCCAAAAAAAAAGTCTAAATATGAATTTCGCAGTCCAAGCAAAAATGAAAGGCTGTCATCTTTTCCAGTATTAATCACAACAATCTCACTGCTATTATTTTGCAAGGAACTGTGAGAGAGAAGCAGAATGTCATTTTGCCCTATTAATAAGACCACAAAGGCCAAAGATTATGACAACATTTGGTAGAGACAAAAAATTAATTGCTATATTATATACTAACGCTAGCAGCCTAGGATATAAACATAAGGAATTGGTATTGTTCATTTCTGGTGGAAAAAAATGCTAATACTGGTATTTCTGTAGTTCGGAGTCACATGCCTGGAATGTTAAAATACCCAAGACGCATTACTTATACAGCAGACAGTGTGCAAGTGAAATCCTAGCTATGGCCCGGAAACCAGGCAGCACTCACACAGTTGCCAATGATGACTTGTAGGCAGATGTATTCAACAGATAAATGTGGTCCTTATCTGGAAAGAAACATGAAAAATGCTCTCACACTTTCCAGCCTTAATGAAATATGTTCTGTTCTTTGGTAACTTTGTAACATTTAATCTTTGGGGCTATAAAAACTGAATGTTCTCAAGCCTGGAGAACCGCAGATCTTTTGCCCAGGAGTATCGTGATTGCTGGACTCTCTTCACTTTCCAGTCTATAGACAGCAACTTGAAAGAAAAGCAGGGGCATGCTGATCTGAGATCAAAGAAATGGCCTTTGGGCCCAGTTCAGTTTCAGATTAAGAAACCTAAAATGCTGCTGTGTGTTTTTTAGATGCCTGAAGTCCTATTATAGCCAATGGTGCCCAGAAAGCAGTTAAGCTCTTCATAGAATAGATATCTGGAAGACTGTTGCCTGAACATTGACCCCCCCATTGCGACGATTCGAGGTGTGCATGGCATCCAGTGGATCTATGGGGCACATGTGCCCTTCTGGAGCAGTAGCTGGAAGCTCAGTAGGACAAACTAGGATGTAGAAATTAACATTAGTGGCTCTGCTGGGTGAATGAATCACAGCCCTCATGATGGTCATCTAAATAACTCCGTGAAATAAAGTCACCTCTGTAGACACCTTAATCTTAATTTTGAAGTCAATCTCATCAGATAGTCACTATTATTCAAGGCAAAAAAAGATGTCACAAGAAAAATGATGTCACATTTTTTTGTTTTTCAGTGTAGGGACACAGACAGCACATTAGACATGACGGTGATTAGCCAGTGTGGTGTGATAGCTTGCAGGGCAAATGGCATCAAACTGGACGAATGGTAACACAGCAGGCAGGAGGAGGATGTTGTTAATTCTCTGCATCACACATACAACCCCAACTGTAGCTCTGTAGCTCTGTTATCTACACTTAAAAAATACAGGGGGGAAAAAAAAAAAAAAAGGATTTCATAGAGAAATCAGCATAGAAAACACACTTAATAAGAGGCACTCTTATTAAGAGAAAGAAGAAATATCACCATGTAAAATTGTCAATATCCACAGCTGTTTATATGGAAATAAATTTATGGCAGCAAAATTCTGTAAATTAGTAGAAAAAAATATTCCAAAAGGCACCATATTTGAAAGCTATGGACTGAGAAATTCAAACAATATTTCTGTAAGTAGAAGAAAAAATAGTATATAAAGGTGGGGATTTCTGAACTTAGGCTTGTCTAGCTTTTTCATAGACATGCTCTAGGATTATTCATTTTCATGTTGAACCACAAGAGTTCTTCAGGAGGTCCAACTAGAGAGCCAATAGGTCTTGTGTAGCTATGAGACTTTGATTCTTTCTGGTGGCATTAATATGTCAAAATGTAACTGTACCAGAAATATCCTCGGGCACGGGCGGTGAGACTTCACAGACCTTGGGGAAGGCACTAGGAGAGAGGACAGAGGCTGAAGTGCATCTTGCTAACGGTGTTTTTGCTTTATCTTCCAGAGAAAATCCAATCTCCCCCAAAGTCATATAAGAAGTACAACTAGTAGCAAGCATATCACAGTGTTTAACATGAGAAATTTTTAATTAGGGCTAAGACTGAAGGTTTTATGGATGACCTCAGGAATGACTGAAAAATTAAAACCAAACCCATAGCATTTAAAATAGCTGGGGAAGTGTAAAGCAAGGTCTATGAATCCCAGTAATTTATTATCTCAGAATAAAATTATGGTCTAGAGAAGAGTAACTTCCTCACCACTGAGAAACTAATTTTTTTTTTTTTTTTAATCCGGTGACAGAAAGAGAACAAGGAGCAGCTGGGATCTCCTGTCTCCCACAACTGTGTTCACTGACTGAAGAACTGCTGCAGAATTCATGGGCATCTCTGAGTGAATCAGTGGGAATTTGGGAGGAAAACATTGTATATATAAATCAATGTAATAATTAGTAGTTTCATCTCAACATAATTACAAATGAGCTTCCACCAGCTACTAATTATCTTCTTGGTTACAAAGGCCATATTTTATTTAAATGAAGTAGAATGAATACATACATGGCACTATGAGAAAACACATCGGAGCAGACATATTTCTCCCTTTAGACCATTGAACAGGACTTGTTTTTAAAGGTACAAGAAGAAAAAAATGCATAGAAATTATTTCCTCCTGAAGTATTTCCTCCTGATAGACCCAAGGCCCAGCTGGGAAGCAAAGTTGTTTTGAACATGTAGCAAATGACACATGCAAAGAAACACAATTAATTTGTGATGAAGCAGTGGCTTCTGAGTCCTTTCTGCAAAAAAAGAATGGTCCAAATCAACTTTTTGGATGGGCATCTTGGATCTATCCATCTCTGTCTGCACGCAGCACGGTCGCATTCAGTGTTTTGTGCGGTCGTGGTGGTAAGCACATCCTTGTCTGACCTCTGAGTGCCCAAATATCAGGGGATGAACATTTTGCCTTGACTTTCCAGAAGGCCCTTATGAAATATCCAGTGAATGAAGAAATGTGTAGGGAGGAGTAATGGGAAAAGGAGAAAGAAGGGGCTGAGTTAAAAGAAAAGTGTGCAGGGGAGCAGAGAGGGTGACCTGAGCAGACTGAAGAGAGGTGCTAGAGAGCTTTTTTTTTTGATACCCTACAAAGTGTATAGGGATAAAAATGGACATAAAGCACCTCGCAGCCATAAATCCCCAGTGATATTAAACAGTTGGAACACAGTACAATGGGAATGGAAATACCGGAACGGTCAGAGACAATGCGAATTTTGTTAGAATAGCATATGATATAAATAATTTTGACATTTAAATGTCAAACTCATTTCATGACAACAGCAATAGCTCTCAAGTGCAAATGCACTAAGCTTTCCACTCACCTGTAAAAAAGAAATTTAGTAAGTAATTTTATTGTTTTTTTGTTTGACATGCAAGCAGTCTGTGGTCTGTTTATTGGAGTTGTCATCTACGGTGAAAAATGCTATTCTTAGCAAGAAATGAGTTATTTTAATGAGCATCACAATCATTTAAATTCCATTTATTATTTATTCTTAGCATGCTGGCTCTTCTTAGGATCAGGGCCACAGTGGCTAGGCACTCATGCTCATACTGTGAGACAGATATCCAGGACTCCAGACAGATTTACAGATGGAGACACAAAGCCCTGTCCTAAAGTCCACCAGCACAGAGCTATCCGGTCATGTGGAGTCCCCAAAGAGGAAGCACCACTCTGCCTAGACATAAAAACCTTGGCAAACACATCCGAGTGCAGGAGCAAGAGCTAAAACAACAGGCATGACCACAATACACAGAGCTGTACATACACACGGAGTCTTCTTATTATAGCGTAATGAATGTACATAATCTGTGTTTGCAGCTGGTTCAGCTTACCCATAATTATCCGGCTCATTTCTTGTACATCTCACAGAATACATAACTGTAGCATTTAGAGATGTAACACAATGTTAAAAACACAAGTGCAATTCATATAATTAGAAAAAAAAAAAAAAAAACTGCAATATTACTCTGCTGATGAAAATTCCAAGATGAAAAGCAGGTTTTCTGGCAGCAGGGAGGGAAAGCGTTAATTTTGTTCTCTTGCCTGAAAGAGGAATTGGATTTTGGCTGTAACACCCTACTTTTACAGCCTGCTTTAGAAGACACATGAAATTATTTTTCTGTAATTAGTTATTTGAACATTAAGCACCAGATGCTCAGCACTTTATGCATTGTATATGAAGTATTTTTTTTAGCATATCTATTGAAACTGGGTAAAAATAAAAGTAGGAAGCTTTTTCCAGTTTTTCTGGATAACAACCTATGCCTCTTTTGTGTGGACTGTATTTCAGTGTGTGATTAAAATGATAGGTGTCTTGTGGTTTATAAAACTCAATCCTATTTACTTAGCTGTGTTTTTAATTAAGTGTGCTTTGCTGGTAAACTCTCTGTGGCACTTGTATGGAGGATGCAATAAAAATAAAATGAGTGACTGAATGGAATATTAGATGAGGATTGCTGAAATGCATTTTAATGTACTTAGAGTACGCTCATAAGACTTAGGCTGGACAGCCTAAAATTGAAATTTCTGGAGAAGAGGAAACTTTTCTAATTGTGTAGCCAGAGTGACATATGACTATATGCTATGATTTATTCGGGGAAAAAGACAGCTTTCTGCTACTATTTTGTCTTCTGATTTTCAGATTGTTTCACCTTGGAGCTGTTTTCCTCAGCTGTAGAAGAGCGGGTGTTGTGCGAGACTCCTCTTTGTGCACACAGATTTGCTCTTGTGGTCACTGCGTCACAAGAAAGAAGGACTCAGAGCACCAGATTTTTTGAACTCTGAGTCTTTTTAAGTCTCATGTACATCCTGCATCTAGAAATTCAGACGTGCTCAAATTATTATGTGAGATTGAAAGAGACACATTATCTGCTTAAACTGTACCCACTGCTGTGTGCTCTTGTTGCTATTTCTTATGCACGTGACTGCAATATGTAATATCTTCCATTTTGATCCTGTTGCGCTAATGTCTACGCCAGCACAGAAAAAAAAAATCATCTCTGTCCTTAGAATATCAACAAGAGATTACAGACACAACCAGAGATGAGGTATAAATTATACCAGATGGAAGGATGCACAATAAAATGGCCACTCTAAAAATGTACATCCACTTTACAGTGAAGTAAGTCATGCCCTGCAAAGTATCCATTTATCTCTATAGACTACAGAGGGATCTCAGGGATGATTAGGATCTCAAATCCATGCATCCTCTTTAAAGACATCTAAAATTAGAGGAGATGAATCTCAAGGGCTCAGAATATCATCAGCTAATTTTTGCCAAATTTCTGTAGGAATCACAATGAAGATAAGGCGCAGGTTGGGTTATTACACAAATGAGAGAAATGGATTGATTTTTTTGATTATTTTGGGGAGCTGGTCTCTGTTCTGAGATCATGCAGGCTGTCAGCAAGGACTAATATGTCCATCTGAGATTTTACCAAGTGGGGAATGAAAATGATGTTGTCTATAAATAATCAAAAGTGGAAGGTAAGTTGAACAGTCTTTGGTCAAGTAAGGCCAGCACTGAATCTGTAGTTTTTAGAAAAAAAAAAAAAAAAAAAAACTATTACAAATATATCTGTTGATGTGGTCATTTGAAAGCCTTGAAGTCCTGATGCAGAAAATCTAATCTTTTTGAATTTTATAACACTTTCCATGAAAATATCACATGCTTTTAGTGAACAGTTAAAAGCAAATCTGCATTCTCCTAGCACAAAAAAAATCTTCCCCCTAAAGTTTGAAGAAGAGTGTTCTCCTTGGTTCTCGCCTCTTTCTCGCAGCCATACCTTCCTATTTGCTTCACTACAGATATCTTTCTGAGTCTTCCACCTTGGCCAAGAACTTGAGCAAGTTTTTATTATGAAAGCATCTTTTTCCCAAAACTGCCGTCCTAATCTATCCTCCTGCATCATGGTAGCCCAGTCAGACTGACACCCGCTATGATAATTGGCCAGGCACCTCCCAAGAATGTGGTGATTACCCTGACCATCTTTCCATGTGTTTGTTATACCTAAGTCTACTTCTTCATTATTTTTAATGCATATATGGCAGAAACTTTATTAAGGTGCAGGAGCAAATATGCACGTACGGCCACTGCTTCAGGTTCTCCCTAGTCTTGTGAGTCAGCTTGTATGACTCATTATAAACTCTGAATTATTTTCCAGATGGGAACTATTAAGGAAAAATTAATGCTGTTTCTGGTGGCCTTTTTGTCCTCTAAATTGGAGAATTGGAGATCTGGCCTTGGATCCCAGCTCAGCCTCAGGCTTTCCATGGGGTCATGTGTGTGCGACACGTCAGCTGCATGGATGTCGAAGTCCATACCTGCCTCCAGACCATTGTCTTCCAAAACACTTACAAAAACACATTCAATCCCAAACTTGGATTAAGTTCTGTGATATATCTGAGGGAACAGCCCATGCCCTTGCTCATACAGTTCAAAATGATTGGCATAATAGGCTAGATAATGCTACAGCTAAATCCACCAGCAAGTGTCTTAAGTTTGTCTGTTTCCAAGGTTTTGGGGTGCTTGGAGCCTGAGGTGCAGTTGTTGAACCCCCTCAGAAAGTGCAGGCATCAGGCAGCAGTGCAGGTAGGCCTGGTTTGGACTTCTGCAATGTGGTTGCTTTTTGGTAAGTCTCTGGATAGCTGCTTCTGTTACAGGTCTCCACTTGCAGAATAGGAATCATACCAGGTTCTCTCTCACCATCTCTGCCTAGCCTGGGCTGCAAAAACAGAAACAGCAGCACAAATCCTCCGGTGAGCAGTGCGAAGACGCTAAAGCCTTCGTTTGGGTGCCTTTAGGAGGTCCAACTCCTCCTGTTCACTTCTATAGGGAAGCAGCAAACCCTCGCATGGTTGAAGGAAGGAGCTGCTTTCTGCGTCACCATCTCAAGGGAAATCTCTGCACTCTTACGAGTGTGATGAGCCTTGTGCCCTAGCAATGAAAATCGCCTCCTTGCTGTGCTTTCGCTCTCCACAGTGCCTCTCCGTAACGCACGAGGAAGCGGTGAAATCTCAGGGGAAATGGCATTGCTGTTGCAAATACTACACTTTGAAAAAGCAGCCTGTGTGCTGCTAACTATAGCAGGGATGCTGTACATCTCTGCACTGGCACTTATGTAATCATTGTGTAGGCAGAGCCTGAGTTGCTTACTTGTTCTGTGTACAAATATCCAGATTTAAAAACTGCATTTTGTTGCTGTTGTTGTTTTGTCATGTCAGTCTCCTGCAACCAAAGCAGCAAATGTTGGCAGTGTTAAATTCTGTGGCTTGGTAAGGGTGGGGGGAACATACAGAAGCTGGATGCTCAGCCTGATGTGAGATACAGAGATCCCCAGAGATCCTGCTGAACAAGGGTATAATGGCCAAAGGGAAGCACAGTCTTCTAAGAGAAGAATAAGCTTCTGCTCCAACAGCATCCACCCCTAAATAAATTGCCAGATATATCATTTTCAAGGACCATGAAGAATGTAGTTTTCATGTTATTATATTATCTTTTTCTGTGCATCCTAGTGAATTGTTGTGCTTTGGCTTGGGCAGTGCTCAAAGGGCTTGTGCATGGATAAATTTTCTGTAATTTTCATTCATATTACTGCATTATGTTTCTGGTACAAACCAAGAATCATACTCAATCATGAGAAAACACTGAAAACAAGAATATCAATATTTTCTTTAGGAGATGTCCTCACATGAAAGGTAGGAGCTCTTGGTTAGATTACATATGGCATGCAGTGGTTTAACATTCCTGTCTTATAAGGCTGTTGTTTCATCTCTGGTTATAACATAGCAAATAACCTTGGCAGCACTGTTTGAAAAGTACAAAAGTAGTAACAGGTTATAAACCTCATTTTTTTTTGGTATATCCTTTGTGCCCTTATCATTTCTGTCTGTATTAATACTCTTGGAGGATAATCTAGCGGATGCAGGGGTTTTCAGGCAGTTTTAGAGTTTTATGAGTTCAATTGCTTTTGATGCATTAAATATTTAAGGACAGGAATGAGGTGTGCCTTGTTTCCTGAAGCCCGCCCAAACCATGACAGATGGCTGGGGATGTTTTCTTTGAGCTGGTGGTTTCACTTCAGCTGGTGCTAAGATGCTACCACTGCTCATGGTGCCACCACCGATAGAAAGGAGCAGCTCTGCCACCTTCTTGATGGCTGGACAGGGAAGTCAGAAATAATGTGTTTTACCCAACTCAGTCATCGCAGGGGGCAGAAGAGGAAGGAAGGAGGTGAGGGAAAAGGCAATACAAAACTGTGGGAAAATTGGAAGCAGCAGACGACTTCTTCAGGCAAGTGATCTAAAAGAGGAAAAAAAGGGAAATTACTTACCTCCTTCCTCATGAAAGGAGCATGTGCATAAAGATTCTTGCCCTCCTCCCCTTTAGAAAACCCAGCTATGAAAACCTAGTATTCCTTGCCTTTGCTGGTCTGTACTCAGCCACCGTAAGGCCAAGGACACCAGATGGGCATAATACATCCTCCTGCTAGGAGCCTGAGCAATTCCAGACATATTGCCTGTCCCTGCCTTGGCAGTGAGTTAGCGCCTGTCCATCAGCCATGCTGTGCAAGTGTGACACTGTCAGGCTGCCTTCCTTGCACACCCACCTACAGCCAATCTGCCAGGTATATGTATATCATTGACGTACAGTTGCTGCACTGAACGTGTTTTACATATTCATGTAGTTCATCTTATCTGTTGCTCCTACGAAAATATGTATTTGTTCTTAATTCAATACAAGCGCTGAAAATCACTCCATTCTCTCAATTCTTCACCTTCACTTCTGCTGGTGTTATTCATCTTGTCAAGCCCACATAACAAAGCACATTTACTAGTTGCAGTCACAAGAATTGTAAACAGGTTTCTTTCTTTGCCTAATTTCATCAAACCAGAAGGTGTTTGCAGTACCGCAATAACAGGACTGTGTAGTGACACAACACCGAAATGACTCCTGCATCAATTTTGTTCGTATCAGGACAGAAGTTTTTCAGCCTCAGAGAATCCCAGGGGAAATCAGGAGGAATACTGAACAGATATACAGGCAAAAAGAGCAGTATCACTTACTAATACAAAGTCATCATGCTTGAAATACCAGCTACTTCTTTTTGCACCAGAAGGAACTGTACTGAGACAGACTTATATGTGTTCATTATTCTACTCACTGATCACATAAAAACAGAAAACAAAATGGGACTTTGGTCTCTGATTCATCAAACTCTCACTCTTAAGTTCATGTATTTGAAAGAGTTGCTCTGACTTGGTCTTAGATGTGTAAAATAGTCACAGTGTTAAGGCTACAAGTACCTAGTGCTAAGTTCTTGAAATGTGCCACCAGAAGTGGGGCTTTTCCCCTGCACAAGATCATTTTGATCACAGTGCTCAAACGAGTCTTACAGTACTTAATCAAGAGTACAAAAAACACTGTTTTTGAAGTATGAGGGTTCATATAGTAGCAAAAGATTGAAAGCTTTCTTTGTGTACAGAAAACTTAGAATATCCAAAATATAAGAGAGAAAAACAAGGACACAGGGGAGTCAAAGCAGGACTTTATTGTTTTTTTCAAAGCAAAAATCAATTGTAGCATACAGTTGTGAGGGCCACAAGTTCACAAAACGTATTGGATTTAGATGCCAGACAGCTACAAAAGCATCATTCAATGCATGGACATAACAGAGCTGCTTATTCAAAAAGACTTTTTTTGTTTCTTTTTTTCTTTATTTTCTCAATAACAAAACAAGAGTAAAAAGAAGACAAAAAAGAAAAAAAGCTGTAACGTCATCCCTGCTAGTGCTGCAGTATAATGACATAAGATTATCTTAAACTGAAATATTTGTAGCATTGAAACAGAGCTATTATGGGATATTTGATTACCATAGAAACACAGGTAATGAGTGAGGCACTGTGGCTAAATCATGAAACCTGAAACAAATGAATACAGACATCAGAAACACAGTCCCATACATCACAGTAAAGGACCAAACCCAGTGAAATACCACTATCTCTAGATCATGAACACTAACAATACTGCCCGTGCAAATCTAAAAGGCTGACTATGCCTAGAAGTTATTCAAACAAAAAGCTAGTTTTGATTCAATGCATGTTAAGAAAAAGAAGATTTTAGGTTTTAAGTTTTAAGAACTTGTGGCTGTACATGTGCGATGCACTGAGTTTTACATGAAGCAGCTTAAATAAGCAAATAATGTTTCCTGAAGGGTAACATTCAATGAAGAGGACTGAAAGAAGAATTGTACTTATGAAGAACCTGTAACTGCCAGAATAGCTGTTTTTCTAGCACTTCTGCTTTCTGAGCTTTAACATAAAACATCATTATGCTTTTCCCCAAGGTAGGTAAGGAGGAGTCTTTTGCCGTCTCTGCTAAACAGCTTTGACTACAGTGCTATGAACAAGTCTCCATTCTTCTTGACCACAATGAAAAAAACTGTCCTAACAGACGTTGTCTCAATGGTTTTAAGCATAGGTGACCTATGGTAAGGTCTGTGCAGTGAAGCAGTGGTGTTTGCGCTTGTCTTTTCTCTTTCATGTACCCACCTGCACAAATTTAGTATTGGCACCCATAGGAGCAAGTCCGGGTCTTCAAAAATTTTAGGAACACCCAAAGCCATCTCTTTTTGATTGTCTCTAACCACATACCCAGTATGCTCAACCTACTCTTCTCATCACTCTGTCTTCCTTCTTCTCTCTTTTGTCCTTCCAATATTCCCCACATAGAGATTCTTCTACACTGATAAAGATCTGTGTCAGTGCAAATTTCATATTCTCTTTCAGCCATTGCCAGGCTAATTGTAAACATATTTTCTAGGAATTAAATTCTTTGTTACTGTACATGTTGTCAACTAAGGGACATACTGTGCTACCAGCTAGAGTTTGTTCCAGCAACATGAAATATAAATATCATAATTAGGGAGAGGAATATAATAATGAGGAAAATCAGAGACCTAATCTAGTATCTTCAGTACTTACATAAACCCTTGCAAACTGACATTTACTTCAGAACAGTTCTGTGAAGATCAGTGTGGTCTGGAGGATCTATACGTGCTGCAAAGTTTGGGGATATTTCCTTCTAGTTTCTAGTCATATTTCAGCCAGCTTCCACTAACAAAGGCTCACAACAACATATTAATAATCCAAGTTTCTGATTCCTTCGTTACAGTGGGATAGGAGATATTAAGGGAAAATCAGTCTCCAGTAATGTGGATAGGTATAATCTCATCGTCCTTGCTGCCACCAAAAGATGACAGCTGGTCTCATGGCTCCACCACCCAGGCAAAAAAGGCAAAGCCTAGCACTGGAAAAGGCAGAGTACAGCTCCTATTAAGAGCAGATGCTGTGAAAAGCAGCAAAGTGACTTTCTTATGAAACTTATGAGACCTTATGAGACTAGTTTGGTTTTAGAGGTTCTAAAATTTTTTCTATATTATTGTAAAAAACTTCCTGAAATATTGATGTAATACCCTTTGGCAATGTTCTTTTTTTTTTATTTTTTTAATACTGTTAAAAAGACTCTCAGTGATCACATTTTTCTTCAGTGAATTACATAAAGAAGTAGGCTCACAGTTCTCCCCATGAATGTACATAGAACCTCATGTCAAAATGTGCTGCAAGATCACATTTTGCAACATTAAGCTTTTCTCACCGTGGATTTATTTATTTTATTTTATTTTATTTTATTTTATTTTATTTTATTTTATTTTATTTTATTTTATTTTATTTTATTTTATTTTTTCAAATTGGTTGTCATCCTCCTGGGAGATTCTTGGATAGTAACAGGTAAATAATGGCAGTCATTTTCATATGAAATGAACAACTGTTGTACTGGCTACTTGTGTAAATATTTTTGCACAAGACATTCTCATCTCCAATACTTTTTAAAAATTGTGCTTAAAATGCATAAGCAAAGCCATGACCATACTGAAATCAGAGACAAAAATCCCCCTGACTTCAGCAGGGGCACTTTTTTACCTTGCATTTTTTTTTAAGTATCTACATCAAAATGCTAAGTATTGTGGCAAAGCAATAACTCAGCATTTGAGTAAATCTCCCCTCTGGATAGTGTGTTTTGTTTTGCTGCGCAACCATAAAAGCAATGCAGGATCAAAAGCTGCATCTTCTCAAGCTACAAACAAGCTCTCACAACCCTAGAAAATTGTTTGGATACTCTTTTCCACTCATGACTTCCTGCTGACTACCCTTTACTCAATAGCGCATGCTCAGAAATACTTGCAGACACAACCTAATTATTATTTCCAAGCGCTGATGACTACAGGACAAGGAGACAGGGCTTAAGCTACAAGGGGCACAAGCCTCCAAGGAGAGAGGCTGCTCCATAAGGATATGTGCACGAAACCCCTCTGCTTCCTCTCTGCTCCTTGGAAGCTGGGGAAGGCAGCTGAACAGGCCAGAAAAGACACCTTGTGTTAGAAATTGAAGCAGTGTGGTGCTTTGAGAAAACACATCCAAGACCTGGGGTGGTACCTGCTCAGTTTTGGCACTCATATTTCCCTGAGCCATACCTTCACCCACGGATACGCATGTGGATACACGTGAGCCTTTGCCGACCCTTTCTCTTACTCTGAAAAAATAACAGCATGCAAAGCACTCTGCAACCAATAAGTATTTTCTCTGGAGCCTCTGTCATTAGGAATATCAGTGCTCTAATGCAGCTGCGTTTATGCTAAAAAGACAGCACAAATATCTTCTTGAAACGGGAAGGACAAGAGAGCATGCACCAATTTTTTTAAAAGTCATTCAAGGCACCACTTACTAGCCCTGCAGCCATCTGACTGGCTGCTGGGATTGGTGCTTTTTGTGTAATTTCACAGCTTTTAAACCGGATTTGCAAGAACTCAATGAAAATTAAAAAAACACTATATAGGCCTTTTAGAACTTTACCAGAAAGATGCTCAATAGAAACATTTGACTACTCAGAATTTGCTTGCCTGCTGTCCCCAGAACAGCGGCTTTTGTTTAGTTTCTTTGGGGACCTGAATTTACAGCATAAATTTTATCATCTGGACGGGGAAAAAATGAAGACCCCCCTCTCCCCTCCTGATCCAAATGTACACAGTTGTGTCACAGGGGCTAAGAAGGAGGGAAGAATACGAAAAGTCTTCATATATTCATGTGTCTAAATAACTCCTAGGTAACTCCTCCTACAGAAACCGCTCTCTGAGAGGTTTTGTTTAGTAACTACAGTACCAAACAGTGCACCAAAAAATATTGGCTGTAGGCTGCCATCTGCCGTTTTATATCATGAAAGGTCCCTTGCGAGCAGACTTTGTCACCTTGTCCCTGTAAGCAGTGTGAAAGATCCTCTCCCATGCCTTGCTGGAGGATTACATTCCTGCTGAAGGCTGCCAGGTTTTTGCCAGCCTGGCTTATCGTTCTCCAAATCTCCTTAAAAAGACACTGCTTTGCATAGGTATTATTTCTTTATCAATAGGAATGTTAAAGGAATATGATTCTCTTCTTACTGTCAGCTTATAAATCTTTCAACCCCACAAATCACACATATAGACTATCCTCCAAGGAAGCCAGGTTAGTTAATACAGAAAGTCTAATTTTTGTGGAACATTATATGTGTGCATAACAGCACATTGTTTTCTTGCCCTTGGATTATAGCTGCATGGCATGCCCTGAAGCTTCTCCATCCCTTCTCCTGTGTTTTTAAAACATTTTAAAGACTTATTACACCTCAGAACACTAACATTTCTTTGGGTTCAAGTGCAGCATGAAGAATAAATGAACTTATGCTAGTGAGAAAATAAAGGTTTTCTTATTTAGCTGACATTCACATCAACTTGTGTAAGTGCTAATAAGAAGCCCCAGAAATAAAAGTCAAGCTTGATTGAATCAGCAGGACTTTTATCATCAACTTCAATGAGTTCAGGATTTCACCCGATAGATCATGGTCTTAATGCACGAATCTTCAATCCTACAATGAGCTCCAAATGCACAAACTTATAGTCTGCAGATGGTGCCATTACTCTTACAAGGAAAAAGGACAAGGGATACTATGTTGACCATGTTCCCAGAAGACAGATCTAGTGAACTTTTCAATATGTGGTGTGCACCTTCATCTTGTGTTAGCTATTGTTTTCATTGTTTAGCTATTAATAGCATTATTAATACTAGAACATTTGATCTGAACCATTCACCAGCTGTTTTACATTGTATTACAAATGTTGTTAAACTTTGCTTGCTCCAAAAATATCCAACAGAGTAATGACTATCTAGCAGTCAACACCACAGCTGAATTTCACAATATTTAGGCGTCATATTCATGATGCTATAGTCAAGAGGATATTGTCATGATTAACAGACCTTATACTAACTTACTTCTATGTTCCTAGTGGCTCTTTTAGAAATAGATACACGTTTTTATTTGTTTGCTTGTGTGTTTTAATGGATCTCAGTGGGAAGCACAGAAATCTGGTTATGTATATATGCATTCGTAAGTCCATGGGTGCACGTGCATGCAATCACACACACATATTTTACTAGTTCTGAAAGAGAGTAGGAGTTTCAAATGAAGTTTTGGAAGCTGATCTAAGAAATTTCTTTGGGCTTGCTGCTTACATCCAGCAAATGAACCTTTGAAACCATGAGCAAAGTTTACTGGATTGGATACAGCCCTGAGCTGTAGCTCTGATCTGGGTAGCTGGAAGAGAGACCTCTTCCCACCTTCCTGATTCTCCAGTGCCCCAGTGATCTGTATTTTACAGCTTTGAAGGCTCTTCTTGTTCATGCAGCACTAACAGGATCATACAAAAATTCTCCATTGTCTTTCAGGCACTTGAACAGCTAAGGAAGAACCCGGAACAGAGTATTGCCATGGATCAGTCAAATCAAAAGCTTTTTCACGATGCATTCAACGAAACATTTTCTACCAACCTACCTAACAAAATGCTTGCTTCTTTTTATTTTTATCCTCGGAGAATAACTACCTTACTGTTATTTAAACGCTGTTCATGGATGTCTTCCGTAAATGGCTTCTCCAGTCTAAGAGCACAATGGCAATATGAGCAGTCACATTAGCAAACAGTGCAAATAGTTGCTGTTTTCCAGTGTGTGAAAAGCAATTAAGAATCTTTAGTATCGCTCCAATAGTAACGATCTTTCGCTAATCAGACACAAATGTCAGCCTAAGTAAATCACTGCACATATTATTTCTACATAGCATATACCAATTAATAACTTCAGGGACATTTTTCTTCTAGAAAACAGTCACTATCACCAAGACTGTTCCATATGAGGATAGACATCCTCTGTAATTAGGCTGGCCAAGAACCACAGAAGAGTTGAGGTCAGAAGACACCTACAGAGATCATCTTGTCCAGCAGGATCCACTAGAGCAGGTGGCCCAGGACCATGTCCATCTGGGTTCTGAGTGTCTCCAAGCAGGGAGATGCTGCAACCTCCCTGGGCAAGCTGTGCCAATGCTCAGGCACCCTCACAGTGAAGAAGTGTTTTCTGATGTTCGGATGGAATTTCCTGTATTTCTGTTCGTGTCCATTGCCTCTCGTCCTGTCAGTGGGCATCATGGAGGAGAGTGACCTTTTCCTTTTCCTGTCCTGTGAAGATGCGAGGAACTTTCAGAAGTGCAAGAGCTTTTTCCTTTCAGTACGTGGTAGAGGAGAGTTTAGGTTATCATGAGGGTTATTATTTTTAAAACACAAGGCTGCAAAAGATATTTTTCAGTATCAGTTCTTCCCCCTCAAATCTTTTATTTATATTGCCATCAGGGTAAACAAGAGATCCCCAGCTATGTGGCAGTGTTAGATGCCATAAATATAGTGATATAAGACTGAATTTTATTATCAAGTTCTCCATGCATATACACATTTTAATGTGTTTTTAATAATGAAAAGTTGAAGTAGCATCTCAGCTGACAGTCAACGGACTGATCTATTAAGTTTTGGTTGGGATAGATGATGTAGCTTATACTTGTTAGGGTGACTCCTTTGGCGCTGCCCTCAGGAGGTTCAAGCGTAGTGTAGTACAGCTGCTGTTGGAAAAATGCATAGATTTCAGATAACTTTCTTCCAACAGAAACATGTTCAGCACATTTAAGCTCATGACAGAAATTTATTTCCAAGGATCATCTCCTCAAATGCAAAATTATGGGTTAAAACTTAAAATCAGTTGCCATTTCAGAAGAACATATGATATAATGTATCAATGCCTATAATTGGCATATGCAATTATAGTGCCATAAATAATGTATGAGCAACAGTGATTGCTAATCACATTTGGAGTCTCTTAAATGTAGCTGTGAGTTCATTTGGTTTGAAATTGGAGGAAAACTGTAAAGTTTATGGAGCATGAAATACTGCTGTTTCTTGTTACGTACAGAGGCTTCCAAGGGGTTTTAGAGTTCTTTCCGATAGTGGTTATCCATACAAGAAATGTTAACTCCTCCAGTAAAAATATAGAACTAGGGACATACACTTTGGAGTATTTCACAATACAGAAATAGTACAGTAAAAATGGGTATTTATTTCAGGCATGTCACAATACGAAGTTTTTATTTATTGAGTTCTCTGTTGGTTGTTGGCTATCCTCTTAAATAACTATGTTTAATAAATATTTGATTTCAGCACACTGAGAGAGAGGAAACAAAGTCCAGTGATCATAATTTATTATAAGCCTTCCAAGCATCAGGAGATTTCAGTTCTGTAAAAAAGTTTCCAGTGTTCAATGGATTACTGATGTTTCATCTTTTAAAGCCATCAATTGTTAGGGAATTAAAAAAAAAAAAAAAAAAAGAAAAAAGAAAAACACAGATGAAAGTATCTCATCAGCATATGAGAAAACTTGTGATTTTCCAAGCTCTCCCATTTTCATCTTCCGTGTTAGCAAGGTGTCTGGTATCAAACATTACTTTGATCTCCGGAGGGTCTTCTCCATAAATCATGACAGCAAGAATCAAAAGAGAGCAACACTTTTCTTTGATGCTTTGCCACACACAACTACTGGTCTGGATGATTATAAAAAGTCACCAGCTTCGAACACATTGAGTTGAAGCTGCCAGCTTTTGGATTAGAAGACATGTTGAGCACTGCTGGGTTACGATGCCGTTCTCCCTACGGCCTGTGGTTCCTTGCCTGCTCCATCTGAACATTTTTGTATGTTTATATATCTACCTGCTTCCTTATTTCTCCGATGCCCATCGTCACAGCTGTTCCTCATCCTCAGTTTACTTGTCTAGTGACATACAACTTCTCCACATCTTGCAATTCCCTTAAATGGAAGAAAAGAAGCTGTCAGAAGAGCCCTGTGAGGAGCCAAGAGAACATTTTGCCTGTGATAACTGTATTAAGAATAAGGTGAGACAGATTCATTGACAGCAAAAAGAGAAAGGATGGCTCAGTAAATATTGCCAAATATCTGGCCCAGGATTAACATACAGCATAAACATCACAACCCCAGGATGCATCTGGTAAGAAATAGAAGTAGTCTGATTTTAGGAAAGAAAATAATCCCTGGACATTTAACTGAGAAAAAAAAAAGAATAAATAAATAAAAAGAACTAGAGGAGAAAAAGAGGCAAAATGTAAGAACTACTGGAGCTTCAACATTACTACCTTCATATTTTGATACTCAAAACCAAACTAGTAAATAATGGAACTCTTGGTTTCTTGGAGGTATCTAATACCAAGATTTCTCCTTGCTGGCTTTCCCAGAGAGTCACAAATGCTTAGCTACTTCAAAGGTAAGGTAACACAGAAGAAAAGGGTATGGGGATTAATATAAGTCAAACAGATACATGATTTCAAAAGCTCAGACAGATCATTTAAAGGCAGGTAAAGTGCTTGGTCAAATACTTCTGTCGTTTTGATGACTGCTATCTACTACTTTTTGGCCTCCTTTAACATTCGTTCTCTCACAATTCAGATCCAACATATATGTAAATGTATGTGAATGTGCAAGTATATATATGTGTATGTGCATATATGTCTGTATATATACCCAGAGTCCACTTCCTTGCTCTTTGGTCTGACCTTTTTTGCCTCTGCCGTGAATTCTCTTGCTCTAATCTAGCACTTACAGTGCAAGGCAATTTCCCTTGTTTTCTCTGTCTAGGATAATGCTGACTCTTTCTTTTTGCCTGTTCCTCTATCCCTCCTCCATCAGGGCTGACCACTCAGTGCCCATCTATCAGCTGAATTAAAGTTTGCAACTAGGATCCTCTCCACATTTATGTCTCCTGCTGAGGGCAGCACCAACAAAACCTAGCATTGAAGAGAAGAAGGGAAAATGTGGGAAATTTTAAATTATTTTTAACTTTTTGGCTGCATTCTTCCTTCTTATCCTCTTTTTTTTCTGGTTTATCTAGGTGGAAGCATTTTGGCTAGAGCGGAAGCAAATTTCTCTGTTTGGTGGTGCCTCTTATACTGACAGTGGCTTTGCAAGCAAATCATAATGGACACAGTAAATGTTTTGCTCTGGAAAACTGCAGGAGAGTATAACAGAAAGTGAAAGCCTGAATTTCCCCAAATTTATGCTCAAAAAATGCATGGACTTAGTTCTCACCAAGAAAAAAGGTCACGCTGTCCTAAAGCAACCTATTAATGGGCAGAGGGAGAGGATCTGAGATCAACGGATATTTAAAAGATAATCACTGTATGAAATAAATATTTTGGGAACAGAAAATAAAAGCAATGAGAAATGATGTAGGTAGAAAGCTAATTGTTTCTTAAACAAAGAAATACAAATGTTAAGGGCCTGAGCTCTTCTGGCACCTTGAAAATATTTTCCCAAGTCAGGGAAAATTTTAGCTGAATGCACATTTTTTGTGGTTCTTTGCTATAAAGCATACAGCTGAAAACCATTTCCTTGATGTATTTACTGAACTGTAACTGGGAAAAAAAAAAAAAAAAAAAGAGAGAGAGATTTTCTTTTCTAGCTCACTCTGTAACAATATTATTAGTCAAATAAACAACGATGTAAAAGACCTGACAAAAATGCAAGTTGATTAGCAGTATTTAACCTCTCCATTGCTAACAAAAAATGCTTATTTTATCACCAGATGCAGTAGTTCATTAAAACCATCTCTTTCTAGTAAGCAAGATAATTACACTGCTATGGAAATAGTAGGTTGACCTTTCAGCCCTGGTATAATCATGACCTTAAGCATTCCATTAAACTAGAAAAATGGTCTCAGAGACTGTGTCTGAAAATACATCAGCAGGAGAGTTTTGTCTCTTGCAGCTGACAGCAGACTTACTGGGACCTTCAATTTGCCTGATGGAAAAGACGGTGCTTCAGTGAGAAAGGTTTATGAAAACGGTTCAAGAAAAAAATGAGAAAGTTGGACAGCATCTAGAATATGCATGAAAGAGGAATAGCCACTTGACTGTGAAAGGGAATAACATAAAAGTGACAAAGTAGAAATTTTACGCCTCTGAAAGAACTCCAGTTATCCTGAAATTAACTGGAATATTATTTTATTAATAATATTCCTATATAAATTCTTACTGGTCCAGTAAGCAAAGCAATCA
Source organism: Nothocercus julius (assembly GCA_013398735.1). Classification (NCBI taxonomy): domain Eukaryota; kingdom Metazoa; phylum Chordata; class Aves; order Tinamiformes; family Tinamidae; genus Nothocercus; species Nothocercus julius. The sequence goes on from VZSV01000040.1 coordinate 694,688, forward strand.
GACTTTCTTTTCTCTGATTAAAGGACATATATTGATTCTGTTTGACCTTTGTATCACAGTCCCCTCTTAGCAGCCACAATGATTCTTATTTTAGGATTGAATTCTCAAGTAAAATTCCAATTAATGCATTGTTCCTTTGATGGCAAAATACATTGTCTACAAAAGAGTTCATAGAACACCTAAAAGTAATACTTAAGATAATTGTATATAGAGATAATACGAACTGTTGGGCAAAGTCTACAGACCTTTTCTCCTCAGTAACTTAAGTGCTTGGAAATAACACATTGAATTTGTTAATCAGATATTCCCCCATAGGGAACTATTTATAGTTAAATATAGAAAATATATTTGGCTTACAAATCTGTGTTACAATAATAAACATTCTTTTTGAAGTATGCTGCAAAGATGAAGGAAAGATGCGTGCTGCTTGGTGATATGTTGCCAATATTCTAACAGGGAACTAATAAAATAAGTCCCCCTTTGCTCATGCTAAGCTTCATGGATCGTGTGCTGCACAGAAATAAGGCTATAAAAATCTTTTTCCCTTTAAGCAAAAAGATCTGTCTTAGTTGTGCAGGAAGAAAAGAGCCACAAACAGGGAAAGAGTTATTTGAAAATGGCTTTGGCTGGCAATTTGTGTTTTTTTTTGGTCTAAGAGATATACTGGTAGGAGGCCAAAGAAATACAGTGATGCAGATGCAATCCATGGCACAGCTAGGGTAAGCACAGGCTTCTGGTGCCAAATGCAAAAGGATACAGGTCAGCAAAAGTCCAGATTAGAAATTTATAAGCATTTATAGCCTTTCATTTTCAATATTTTTGGTTCAGCCTGCCAGTGCTGTCAAGGACAGTAACCATCTCACAAGGAGAGTTTACTGAGAATATGAAAACCTATCATTTGACATGACCTTCATTTGAAAATAGAAAAAAAAGAGCTTTTAGACAGAATTTATGTTCCCTGAATTCAAAATGGGAGTCCTCAAAAATCTCTGTTTAGCTGCTGCGTAGGCTTTCAATTAGGAATGATGGAGGAGGGAGGGAATGACCAACAACCAAGGAAGGATGTGGTGGACTTGACTGGCAGCCAAAGAGCCTGGGCTGAAGTAGACAAAAGGGAACCTCTTAATCAGTAAAACAACAAAATCAGAAAATCGCAAAATCAACGAAATAGGGCTAAAGTGGAATCACCCCAAGAGTATGCAAGTAAATAAGGAAGTCCCTATGGGATCACTTTATGGGAAAAGCCTTCCTGCCCCTTCTGGGAAGGCAGTACAGTCTGAAGTGCCTGCACACAGCCTGGGGAAAAAAACAGAAAGAATTAGAAATCTGCATGTGGCTACAGGGCTACGACCTCCTTGGGATTGAGGAGATGTGGTGGGATAGCTCGCATGACCGGAGTGCTGCAATGCATGGATGCAGGCTCTTTGAAGGACAGGCCAGCAAGATGAGGAAGGAGAATTGTCCTTTATGGGCTAATGCACCAGCAAAGAACTCATGGATCAGGATCAGGCACACCAAGGTGAGTGGCCTTGGAGTGGGTGACTGATACAGGCACCTGATCAAGAAGAAGAAATAGATGAAGTCCTCCCCAGGCAATTGGAAAAAGTCTCATGCTCATGCTTCGCACTCAGTGGGTTTCAGCACATTATGCCCAGAATCACTCAGGATCTAGAAATTAATAATTCCAGCATTGTGTGACTATTTCAGTACATTGTACATTTCAGTAAATGTATATTGAAAACAACTACAATAAATCCACAGATATGTTATACGGTGGTAATAAATTTCCTTTAAATTGCTGCCGTTGCCATCTTCACTTCCCGGCCTTCATCCCAAATTTGCATAAAAGCTGAGTAGTTAAATATCCAAGAGAAGAGAGATTGAGATCTATTATTTCCTGTGTCTTCCTGAGATTACCTTGACTATTAGACTTTTTTAGTCTAATAGTGAGTACACAGAAAGACCCTGCAAAAGTACAATAGCATTTGTTCCCATAAGAAGATAGAGTCTTGTCAATGGTATCCAGTGACAAGATTTAACTGGTGCAAACTTAAACACAGGAAATTCCCTCTGAACATAAGGAAAAACTTCACTGAGAGGATCATTGAGCACTGCGACAAGTTTCTCACAGCTTGTGGAATCTCCATCCTTGGAGATATTAAGAAGTTGATTAGACACAATGCTGAGCAACATGCTGTAGAGAAGATTAGACCAAATGATCTACAGAGGTCCCTTCCAATGTCATCTAAGCCATGATTCTGTAATTCTGCAATTTCGGAAGCATCACTGCTTTCAAAATGAGTATCTCAGCATGTCCTTAATGTTCTACAACAGCTATGAAAAAATGAATCCTGTATGAGTGAAGACATATTAGATGAAAACACCTTGACTCCAGACTTGACTTGTGCTCTTTTTCCTCCTTTGTCCCTTTTTGTGGCTGCCTGCAGAATGATATCCACTTTGATTCCCCTGCCAAAGTACAAGACTCTCTCCATACTATAGAGTGGGATCAAAGTGTCCAGGTTAGGATGTAAAGTCCCATTTTTGGAACAAGAATACGGCTCATCTAAACCAAAAGTTTTTATGTTCTATCTATGCTTAGTCCATAGAGGACCTTGTAAAGGACTACTTATAGTTGTTCAGCTGTAAAATTGTTTGAAGATTCCCAATTTATTCGAAGATTCCTCTTAACTTCAGTTCGGTCCAATTCATTTCACAAGCAAAATATTTACTCTTTGGTAATATATTTATATTTATATGTCTTGGCAATGTGATTAAGCAGTAGCCTGGAGAAGAGTTGTACGACATTTTACAAATCACATGCTAGGCCGTCACTCTGTCTCCCTATTTAATTAGGTAGGAGAATTTTAACAACCCTCCTAAGAATTCCCTTTGGCAGATCACTAGCACTGAACTTCACTAACTTGCAGACATATGAAAAATTACACTCACCAAACACAAAATCAAAATATTTAAAGACAACAGTACATGTAATTTCTCTGTGTCCAGTAAATGCTTCCAAATATAACCCTTTCAGATTCCATTGTCACCACTGGTAAGTTTCACAACTTAGATGTTATCGTTTAGTATGTCATGAGATTCCTGATCACTCTCTTTAAACAAGGAAACCTGCAGATTTGGCAAGTCCTGAGCTGGAGCTGTGAACAGCACGATTCAGAGGGGTTTTTGAGGGTGTTTTTGCTGAACTTAGTCCAAGCTTGGGACACACCATCTGTAATAGTTAGTGTGTAGCCAGTACTTTCCAATATTGCAAATATCTGATGAGCCACATGAGCCACATTGGACAGTGAGCATAGATTAAATAGGAATTTTTCTCACAGGAGTGAAATCGATGAATGTCAAGAAAATGTTCATACATATTAAAAATCCAGAGCAGAAAGAAAAAATTTCTCCTAGGAAACTCATACCTCTCTGTATGAGCTATGGTAGTCTAGGAGGAAAGATGAGTGTGATTTTTTCAAATTGTTTGGGCATGATCATTTACACAGCTCAGGATACATAAAACTACTACATACTGAAGTGTTATTTCAGTGCATATACAACTAGAAGACCTCCTTTCAATGAATCCTACTCCTATTTTGTTCAGAGAGAAACTTTTCTCAGGCTCTTTTCACTCAGATATTGACAATCTTATTGACTCAACTATATTTACTCTTTGAGAGCTAAGGTCAGGGAGCCGTCAAACACAGTCGACAGCTTTAAAAAAAATCTAAAATTTAGTGATAACTTGTTTTATGGCTTTGCAGCAGATTTTTTGTATGGTTTTTCAAGTGAAAAGAAAATCTATGGAATTTGTAATGTACTAGGCTATTGAAAAAAAGGGAGTTCTTGAAATTGTTTTATATCTGCAATATCTATTTATTTCAGCCTTCACACTTTTTTTTTGCAGCTCAGTAAGAGGTTTATAGTTTACTGACAAAGACAAAATGAGAAAGAAAGGAAAAGAGAAAGGTGGTTGCATCCCATAAAAAGCAGCGAGCACGTCTTGGAAGAACGAGAGGAAAAAAAAAAAAAAAAAACACATCATACCTCTGTTCTCCCACTTGGAGAATTGTTCTTACACTTACCTGCAAATAGGTAAACTGATAAGGACAGAGAAAGGACAGAGAAGAGAGTAGTTTAACAACCTCCATTCCTCTCTGAACAAATAAATTGCGAAGAGAAGCCGGGTGCTCTGACCTCCTTACTCCACTCTAAAGCTATCACCACAGTTATATACAATTCAGACAGACCTGGAAACACAAGCAGAGTGAGCGGATGAATTCTTGTTTTGGATACTGAATGGATCAAATATGAAGAAAGACAAATTACTCCTTCGTCATTAAAAACAATATTTGGAACAGATGGTCTATCATAAACAGCAATTAAGTCTGCAAAATACGGGACCTGATCTAATGAAGACCAAAAGTAGGATATGTGGTTGTTTGAATAGTCACTTTAGTTGTCCCAAAAGGCGGTTGCACATATATTCATCTATACAAAAACCACCTGATACACAGCCACCAAGAGTTGCATACAGAGAGTTGCAGCCCCCAGCAAGCAGTTTCACAGGTCTACTACTCATTTCAGAATGGGATCCTTACTGTTGTTTTGAACCTGGCTACCACCAGCTGCATTTAATGGTCCTTTGATCTTATACAAAGAGACAGCAACCAATATTCTACCCACTCCTATGCCACCCACGTTTTGGCAGACCTCTGCCGTACTGTACATAAGCTATTCCACTTTTCTAGTTCTGATATATGCTTTAAAGATAAAAGGACGAGGACTGCACCCAGTGTCTTAGCCATTGGAAAACCCTGGATTGATACAGCAGCAAGATTATTTTTCTCCTTGTGTGTTTCCTTCTTAATAATTCCTAAAACTTGATCTGCTTTATGATGGCTGTTGAGCTTGTTTCCTTCTAGCTATCATAACTCATCAAACCCAAGGTCTGCTTCCTCAGTGGTAATGACTACTTCAGAACTCGTCATTTTATACGATGACAGGACAGGTCTTTTTCCCAAGTGCATTGCTTTACATTTATCTACATTGAATTTCATTTGCTTTTTTTTTTTTTTTTTTTGTCAAGTCACTCAGTTACATACATATTCAGGTTTTTCCTGCCAAAATGTAGAATCATATTCACTTTGCTTTTCACCCTCTACCAAATACTTTCTCCTGAAAATCTTTGAAGAATTCAAAACATCCTCAACAAATATTTCTGTTTTGCTGAAACTACATCTATTTAACAAAGAGTTGCATTCATCAAAAATATTCTATGGCACTTTCACAGGTGCTATAATAGAGTCTTTGTTTGCCTTGCAGTTCTGTGATTTTATGCCTTTCTAATGTTTTACATATAAATTAAGTTGAAAAGGACATAGACACAGCTGGTGTAGCTCAATGCGGTCCCAGTGAAAGTTTCTAATTTTCTTTTTTTTAAGTTATTTGATTAAATTACTTATGCAGTTGAGTGGAACTGTGCATGGAACTACTGGTGGGCTGTGTGAAGTAGCAATACAAGAGATGATTAAAGTCCTTTAAGATTTTTTAGTTATTTTAGCTATCACCTCTTCCTCTTCTCTGCCTTTCATTTTGTCCATTCTCCTTGGCATACCTGCAGCCAAATGACAAGACTCACAACCGTTGTAGACGATGGAGGAATGCCAATTTACACTGGCAGAGTGTTTCCCATTACATGTGAATAAATCAATAATTTCATAGCAAGAACTTTTTCAAAATACTGACTTGGAATTTCACTGCAGAACCCGAATTGAAAATATAAGCCCAGAATGCTGCATAATGCATGGGGCATTATGTATGTTATGACCCATACTAGAGTAGCTACTCAATGAGACATACAATTTTCACACCATGTGGTGATATAATCCAGCACAACAGATAAACTGCTCTTGTTCATGTCTAACGAGCCAGAAGCGGGGAGCCCCAGTTAGCAGAATTACATGAGCAGTGAGTAAACAGCTTACAGTGAACGCACAAGAACATCTGCCAAATAGCAATATTATGAAAAAGTTGTTTTATTAAGTATCTTAGAGAATTTAAAGTAATTAATGATCCAGTTGTTATTCCAATTACTAGTGTTTTCGCTGGTTTGTTGAAAACATAGTTACTTTTGAAGCCATCAGTATAATTTGCTGCTTCATCATTTTATTATGCTCCTACAAAATACAACGCGGTGTTTTGAAGTGCGAGATGCTATTTAAGCCTTTAAGTAGAACAGATTTCCTGAACTCTTTATGTTTAATTGCCTACACTGCAATACATGTACTGTATTTACTTGGAATGAGGAGCTTGAAAGAACAGAAGGAACAAAAATGATCTACGTACTAATGGCATTCCCAGCTACAGGATGGAAATCTCTAAGCCATTCTGAGTTTTTATTACGCTGCGGTCATGCAAAACTTTTATTTATTTATTTATTTTCTATCAATCAAACACCCATGTATTTTTATGTGCTGGAATGATCTTTCTTACAAATTAAGTTTCTAAACAAATGGATTTCAGGGTAGACACCTCTTTTCATGAAGCTTAATAGCAAAAAAAAAAAAAAAAAAAAAAAAAAAAAAAAAAAAAAAAAAAAAAAATCGTAGAGAGGCATTTAGGAACAGAAGCATAGGCATATTCAGAACCAAAAGACAGTGATGGCTACTTGGCTATTTTGCAATCCTAATAGAGAAGTATAATATATCTAGTAATTCAGTGTTAGATCTACAAAACAATATATTGTATAATAAATTCTGAGATTTTTCATATATTAATAACATAGTAGAATTATTTTTAAACAGATTGGGGTACACTGGTGAATAATTGGAGTTCAGTAGCCACCTCTCAAAATAGAAGAAGCTCTTACAAAATCTAAAGATTATATTAGAAGTGTTTGCTCTGCTCTAAAGGTCTAAAAGGAGCCAGAGAACAGTCCCTCCACCTCATTGTTTTAACCCAGAAAGAAGCCCTCTGCCACAAAGACATTACTATCTCAGGGAAAATGAGACCCGTCAAACAGATATAAAACTTGTGTGATTGCTGGCACTAAATACATAATTTACATTATTAATTTACATTACTAACGAGCCATGAAATACAGAGAGCATACTTGGTAAGCCGTGATAACTCTGGCTTCATTTTTTTCCCTTTTATCCAGGTGAAAATTTCCAATATGTCAGCTTGATTTCTCAATTGAGAGGTTAATTTCTTAATTGCTCAAATAGCAAGAATATCTGAAACCATACACCGACCTGATGCAAAAAACAGGTGTATGATAAAGCACAAGGATACATCAGGAAAACTCTTAGAAACACTGGAAATAGGGGGGAAAATTGACAGTGAAAATCAGAAGCAGAGAATATGGTCGTAAGCATTCATTTGTGGAAATGCTAACAGAAATACTGATCGGTATGAATGAAGAACAAATGGAAATGCCTGTGGTGAAAGCGTTAGAAGACACTACATAGAGCAAGGACAAAAAGAACAGCATGTATTAATAACCAAGGATGTGACTGACAGTAATAAACTGGTACATACCCAGGAATACGTCACTGTCCACATCAAGATCAGCAGGTCCATGATCTGATGAGGCCACAGCACAGATGGCCTGCCAGCAGAGGACCTGTTTGCTGACCACAGGAAGGTGGCAACAAGGTGGTACCACAGTGAGGTGATGGCATCTCTCTTCTTGTCCCAGCTGGAAGACATAGTGTAGCTGTGAGGGCATTAAAAATACGGAAATACGAACAAAACTTTGCTACATCTTCAGGAGGCCAAAGACAGCAATATTCTGAGGCAAGAGATCACATAGTAAAAGTTGGTATCTCCTGAAAGGTGTATTTAAATCCAGCTTGCCAGTGCCAGGCAAGAAGAACCAAGGTGACATTCCCAAGTCAACAGTTGGTGTCACTTTTCCTCTGTGTCGCACACAAGCAGCTCTGGACAGACCACTCGGACATGTGTCTTGGACTTGAAAGTGGGCATGAGAAAGAATGAGTGAAATCCATGAGGGAACGACCTGAATCAGTCTGAATTGGTCATTTAAAATAAATAACACTTTTCACTTTTCTATAAGTTCTCATAGTGAGTTTTCTTACACTATTTTCCTGCTTATCTCTGGTAAAATCATAGAATATATGTTATGTTCATTGATATAGTTTGTAATTTTCCTGCTAAAACCAAGAACAGATTTTTGGGAGGTGGGATGTATGAACAGTGGAGGAGAGGAAGCTTAATATTAAGCAAGAAGGACAACAATAAATATAAGGCTTAACTTTGATATATATGCTTCAGCTTTTTGGGGGAGGGAAATAACAGAATATTATTATAGTTTAACTCAGAAGATCTGGTGTCAGAAAATATAATCACATTTTCACTGAATGCATGCAAATGTAGCCCTTTACTAGTTTGCATGGCAATACTATAAAATGCAGCCTCAGTGCAGCATAGTCATCTACAGTACACAAAAGTGCCCACAAAAATAATAAATAAAAAGCCCAGAAAAAGCACAGAGCATTTTGCCATTCCTGAGCCTTAAAGAGCTCTTCTTCCCCCTAAAGACCTAGCAAGCTCATCATGTCCATACCTTCCACGTGGGATCTCCCCATCCTGTGCCAGCTCTGCCCTTGGCAAGGGCATGTCCATCAAGAGATGCCTAGAGACACGGCACTGCCGGCCACAGCACCCACGCATAATGCTGCCAGAGCTTACATAAAGCCTGAGTATAGATAGTCACCCCATCCTCCTCTCCAGGGAGAGAGATTCCTGCCCTCTTATGAGCAGCAAAGTCCAGGCTGGCCCTTTCCACAGCTGTGCCTGTAGTTTCCTAATGGCCCATCGATTACTGACTCTTGATCATTGCCATTTTCCCTCTCCTGCCTATTAGTCAGGTTTGTGCCTGTGTGACTTCCAGCTTTGCTTATTATCCCTTTTGAATTGAAAATGTCCTTGCTCTGATAACCTTAATAAACAGCTGCTCTCACATTTCTAATACCCTTACAATATGCATTTCCAAAAGCACTTGTTCATGCACCTGGATTTCTCCAGAAGAGTAGAATTAAGGAGGGAGTCTCTGAGGTTTTGCGGATACCCCACTTGGGAAGCAGGCGGCGGATCCTCATTGCCTCCTGTGTGAATGCTGAAGAAGCTGATAGTTCAGTGATTACTGAAATAATTAAAAAGTTATTCCATGACAGGAAGAGAGGAGGTTGTTTTTTCTACAACTCAGCCAGCTTTCTGGAGAAGACCCCTGGCCTCCGAGATGGGCTGAACTTTGGGTCCATCAGAGCAGAGATGGGCTGCAGAAGACTACCTATCCCGCACTGCCCATACCAAACAGCAGCTCTGTTATTTCATAGTAGATTAAAAGCCTCCTGAACTATATTCTTGAGAGAAACTGTGCTGCGCTGCCAAGTGTTCAGCTGTGGACACCATTGATACCTTCTGCAGCATGCCAGGGTGGCAGGAGAAGTCACTGCCATCATACAGGCAAAATGTGTTATACGTATTTAAATAAAGACTAAAATGTCTATCTTTCCCATGAGTTTATCCATCCAACTGCAGGCAAGGCTGGTTTTCAACTCAGAAATAGCAGGACTCAGCAAGCACCACATGAAAGCAGGTACAGACAATGCCAAGAGATAAGATAACAGCAGAAAATCAGATAGGATAGCTTCTTACCTGTACAAACAGGGCAGGTTTTAGAATATATAGGTATGATTTTTCTACTCTTCCCAACATTTCCAAAGTTCTCTCTGATGGTCTTCTCCTTCCTTTTATTATTTCCTTTTTATTATATTTACACATAAGCACATGCAAATTTGGATAACAAAATTATAAAGCTCTGTTTCTTGACAGTCTTTGTCTTCAGTTGCATCTTTTCTTGTTCCAATACTTTGAAGATTCGCAAATTTTTCCGAGTGTTAGTTCAATCTATCTCAGAAAAATCTGTCTTCTCCTGTGAACCTCCCCCAAACAGGCTGTATGTCATTAGAGAAAATCTGACAGAAATTATTAAACAGCTGGCTCTTCAATCCGAAGTCTCATATTTTGCTCCCTTAAACTTTTTATATGTTTCTTTTCTTCCAAAGAACACAGTCAACTTCTGTGGTATTGCTAATAAATGAAAGGAACATGTCAGCTAGAGGTAATAATAAAACATTTTTTCTCATGCAGTAAGTTCTTACTTACATAAAGAAACCTCTACTTAAAATTTCTACGTCCTCCAACCTTGATTCCAGGACCAAATACAAGATATTCGCCCTACTGACTGTCTACCTCTGGGTCAGGTATCTGGAACTACAGTGAAAACTCCCCCTGGTTTCTCCTATGCTTGCCATTCTCAGTTTCATAAAAAGATGATCTCAGAAAAGCAAATAGTTGAAGGATGGGAAACTCCTGTTTTGCTCATTTCTTACGATGAAGAAAACTGCACTGCTTTCATTTTTTTTCTCTTTGTTTAACTCTTTACCCATCAAAAGTTTCCATTCTGCTGCATCTCACTAAAAGAAACCTTTAAATATAATTTAGAGAAAAATATCCTTTTGAAATTTTCCAATTATTATTTTTTTTCTGAGCACCTTGCAAAGAAAACTTGACAGGGCAAAAACTCATTTGGCAATCTCAACTCTGACTTTATTACCACAAAATTTTCTTCAATCTCATTTCTATTCCCCAACATGAGTTTTGTTTTGCATAATATTCAACATTTGACTGATGTATATTTATTTTCTTCCACAGATCCTACTGCTGTCAACGCTTTTTCTAGTTAATGCAGCACATTTTCATAGTCACACACCAGTAATGGAGAATCTTCTACTAAGCATACAGACGTTGCATATTGCTAGAAAAATGGCTTCATGACTAATGAGAATAGATTGACAATATTTGATAGCATAGCACAATTTCAATTATTATTTAAAGCAGGTGTTATGTTGTAATGTTATGTAGGTAATACATTTGCAGTATTAGGAAATAATTCTGTGCATACCTGTTGTTTAGGGCAAACTAATTCAGCCCCAAAGAAATTAAGTTGTCTATCAAAAGTATTTTTATGAGTATCAGTCAGATCATAATTGGCCTGAAACAATTTCCTTTTTTTTTTTTCCAGATGTAGGGGAGTAAATTGTTTTAATCTATTATCAGATCTTTAATAAAAGACTCCCAAAAAGTCGTGTGAGATATTTCCAACATGTGAGTAGAAATATTACAGTATTTTACTCTCTTTAAACTTTTCTGAATAATATTAGGGGGAAAATGGCAGGAGACTAACAGTTACCTAGCTGTTCCTGTTTCTTTATTGCTAAAAATGTCACTAATGTTCCAGTGTGTTTCCATGGAAAAAGAAAAAGAAAATATTTTTAAAATGAGCCAACAAATGAATTCCTTGCTTGTACTGAAAGGCTTGTGTTGGGGCTTAGTTTGGTAGATATGATTCTTCCGCGAATATTTATCTTACACTATCTATTTATGGTATGAGGCGAAAAATATATAGAAGTGTTCATACACGCCAACAAGCGTATTTTTAAATTGCAAGTGTCTCCACACAGAGAGTAACAAGAGCTGGTGAGATGCACAAGTTGGATGTGAGCTGGATGCTCAGGCCTGAGATCTCCGTACCCAGGCAGATGAATCCCACCACAGAAATGTTCATCCAAGGGTGCAGTTCTGGTATGACCTAGTGCAGTATCTGGAGCCTACAAAAAGGGGAGTCCTTTAAGATCCACAAAAAACTACATTTGCCAAGGAAAAGGTTGACAGACTTGTTCCTTTTATATATTCCATGAAAAAAAGAAGCTATTTGGATCTGCAATCAAAAAGAAGACAAACCTGACAAGAAACACTATTAAGTTGGAATTCACTGAGAATACTTACACTTTGTTCCTAGAAATATATTTAAAAGCCTAGATATAACTGTCAGTTAAAAGGAGAAAGAAAAAGGACAACAGCAAATGGTGTTTGATATATGTACAATTATTTTATGAAATATAAGCCAGAATCCTTTTTATCCTCACTCACATGACTAATCCAAGGAGACAACTCTCAGCAAGGCAAAGATGATTTAACCCATATGTGCACTGATGTCTTAGCAGAAAGTGTGGCACTCCAAAGGGGCACCTCTACGCTATCGAAAAGAGCCTGCGAGTAAGCGCAGAAGTTAACCTTGCTGCTCCACATTGCTCAGTTTCCTAAAGGTTATAGGAACAATTATGGTACAATTGTTGTAAAAAAAAAAAAAAAATAAAAATGTTCTAAATTGTACAACAAAAGATGTAGAATTTCTGCTGCATTTTCCCATCATTATTTACTTCCATCTTGATCATGCACAGTTTCTCTTCATAAAGCCGAGAGAGTAAATCTGATGTTAATCTGTTAATCCTTCAAGTAAAGCCAAGCAGGAGGAAGCCCAGGTACAGCATATGGAGTTTCAAAGATTTGGTTTTTGCAGAACTGGGCTCTTCTTCACTGAATACATGTGCAGGATAACACTGGAGCTAAGCTCAGGAGGGGAGTGCACTTGTCTCCTTCAAGAGCTGAGAGATCTTAAACTTGGGGCTTTGGGGGTTTTTGGAGGGGGGATAGCACGGGCACTGTCACGTCTGCTCATTAGTCTGTCCACACTTTATCATAATTCACAAAGATGTTTGTGCTCATGTCGCGGAGCTGCCCCTCTGCCAGCTGCCCCTTGCAGGGTTTTAGCAGCTCAGCGCCGGAGGTGCAGGAGTGTGAAGTGTGTCTGCACACTCGTCTGGAGAGCACCTGGGAGGGCTGAGATCTGTGTGGTCTTGCAAAACAAATATTAAGCAACAGTGATAGCCCTAACAGTAATACTTACTTGGAAAAATATCTATGGTTATATCTGAGAGATAGAAAGATCTTCCCAAAGGACTAAATACATGTTCTCCTTTCAATGTTATTCTATGTCAGTCTTTTCCAGGGACTAAACTAACTCATTTTTCAAAAAAGAATAAAATCTTTTTCCTGCAGTCAGCTGTGAACTTTTTGACAATGAATAAGCTTAATCTTATTATTTATGTACACTCTGTTACAAAGAAATATGTGTAATATGATTTCAGAAATATGTGTAATATGATTTCAGATCCCATTAAAGTGAAAAGATACACCTAATATAATCTAAGAATAACCATAGCAGAACTGTGACCACAGAAATCTTTCATTTACTTGGAACAAAATGCAGTTCTGGCATACTGAAAACAAAGCTAAATTAGCAAAGCCGATATTAGCATAGTCCTGGTGGCAACAACTTGGTTGCTAGGCTATAAAAATCTGCTTAACTTCCTGTAGAAAAAGCTACTGCTGCATAAACTATATTATGAAACTCCTCTATTGTTTTTTTAATTTTTCCTTTCAGGAATATCAATAATCGCAATTAGCTAAAATTCCTTTTGATCAAAACAGAAAATTAATAGGATGAGCTTGCAATCCTTGAATATACAAATACATTTGAGTACACTTTCAGTAGCAGTTAGATAATCCTCTTACACAGTAAATTGGAAAAAAAAAAAAAAAAAAAGTGCGCTTAGGCTTTTTTACTACTGTTTATCATCATTTGAGGCCCTTTCTGAGTTGCATGTTCCAGTCTAAGGGTGCTGAAAGGTCATTTTCAGGCTCTCCAAACTAATTGTTCTTAAGAGCATCATTTGTGAATTGTTACATATTTATAGCAAAAGGCTATTACCATGAGGTCTGATTGAGTTCAATTACTCAAGACTTTCGTTGAAACAATATCTATTATTGTTCATTAAAGAAATCTGTGAAGCTTTTCCACCTCTTTAGGAAAACAAAATGAAAAACAAACAAATAAACAAACAAAAAAAGCTTTAGCAGTTACAAAAGTGTTATGTGGAATTAATCTCTGGAGAACTGGGTTTTGCTTCATCATGGTAAATTAGAGTTTGAACTAGTAGATTGAGTTATGAACTGTTTAATAGAAATAGGGACTTGGGATCTGCTGTTGTTGTGCTGTTGATATGCTCACAGTAACTACATTCATGTCAGAGAAAAGCACCTGTTTTAAGCTACTGAAAATCTGAGTTACCCCAGTGCAACTAAGAGCATAATCAAATCAATCAAATAAGAGGGAACTGTTATACCTCAGATTCAATTTTCTCTTCAATTTACATAGATTTACACTAACTTGACTTTCTCAAAGCTATTTGCATTACGCAGAAGAGAAGCTTTTGGTCAGCGAACCCACTGGGCTACTCCAGGAACAGGCAGTACTTTGACTTTCACGATCCAGACGCTGACCATGCTGCAGCCCTCAGCTGTCCACTAGCTGCAGGGTCATCTCCGAGTCCTGCGGGCAGAAACCCTCTTCCCTGGTTTGGTCCCCAAGTCAACACAGAGTGACAAAGTCACACCTGCCTCATCCCACCAAGTCTAGCAACGGGATCCAGTTACACCTTGCCGCTCCCTCTGACTTGGAAACGTATAGATCGCAGGAAACTTCTGTATGCCTAAAGACACCTCTAATGCACAGAAGTATTAAAAGGCTGTGGAAGAGCTGTAAAGACTTGCAGAGCCAAAAGCACACACTGTGTTCTCTTATCAAAACAAGGACCTTCTCAAGATCTGGGTTTGTATTATCGCTGCTGTGTGATGGGGTGCAGGCTCTGACCAAAATCTAGCCATGATTCCCTTTCATCCCCTTAGCATCAAAAAATCCCAGACCCTCACTAACCATATCTGCTGTTCTCGTGACACTTGGCCAAACCTGCCAAAGAAGAGCAGAAAGGCAATATTCAGAAGTCTCAGAGCTAATTGCTGACTGAAGGTCACAGCTTCTCATGAACCTGCACTGCACATCCCCATCTATGCACGTGCAATGTAGGTTTATTTAGTAGTAAAGCTTCCTGAGGGGAAATGCAAAAATGCAGCTTTCCCCACTCTTGTTGCAACTGTTACTCCTATGTTAATGCAAATTCATCCCTGAGCTTGCATAATTCTTAAAAGTAACCCATATTGTCGGTGATTGTAGAGAGTAAAAAGGCAGAGGTTGATTTTGGTTAATGCTGTGGCTCTCTTTACGATAAACTTAAAATAATAATAAAATAAGGAATAATAATAAAATAAGAAATAGTAATAAACTAATCGAGCAATAGTTGGCATGGTTTCTGCTCATGTTTTCTGCTCCCCTGCCTATTTTATGCCTTTTATTTTTCAAACTAGTATTTTATTTCATTTCTTTTTAGATACTTTCAGTGTTCCCTGTTTGAAAGAATTAGCCATTAGCTGTCTACCACTTGCAGAAACCCCGTAAACAAAGAAATCTAGCACTGACAGTATGATAATGCTAAGGAACAAAAAGTTATTATCTACCGCATCTTAAATCTCTGAGAGAAAGATTACACAGAGGAACTGAAAGAAGAAGAAAGGTAGGAGGGAGAGAGGTTCTTGCTGAATAATAAAAAATTAATCATTTCTCCTCACTTATGTGTTTGCACTTCATTTTGAAGAGAAGTATCATCCCATATTGATCCTTAGCTCAATTAGAAAAGAACAAATTCCAGTGCGGTATTAAGTTTTATTCAGAAAAACAGCTCCGGTAATTTAATATCCACCAAGCTATAGGCCAGAGCCAAGTTTATTTGCTGTGCAGACAAAAATCAGTCTCCCACTACATAGCTAGCCCTGCAAGTTAAAAAACAAAATAATCAAATAAAAAGCTTGCATTTCTAAACTACATCGTTTGAGTACTTTTACATACAGTATGCTCCAAAAATGAGCAAATATCACTGTTTGCCTGACGTGTGACACTAGAAATCATAGGTCAGGGCCTCAGAGAGGAGAATCACTTTGCTGAAAGCTTTGCCAAATGTCACCAGCTAAGAATGTGACCCCGGGTGCACAGCACAGCCTGGCAGGCAGTGACACAGCTGTGTCAGTGAGAATCACTTGGTGCCTTCGTCTACATCCCCAGCACTCTGTTGCAGTATTGGTATTGGTACTTGGTTCTGTATATGAAGCCTGCTTTGCAAGCAGCAACACTCTGCTAAGGCCTGTGAAAGCATTTCCTCCACAGGCATGAGCAGCTCGATATTTTCCTTTGGTTCACCTGCAGGGGAGGATACCTATAGGTAAAACTATTGAGAGCTAGCAATAGCTATGATGCTGGGTAGGTATAGTCAACACAGACATGCACTGATGCTCTGACGTCTTATGGTCATGGTTATGCCTTGGACTTGGCAATCAAATAATCCTACAGATAAAGAATAAAAATACCTAATATAGGATGGAAAAAAATTGCAAAGGCTTGTTCATTTCAATAATTTTCATCATTTTGCTTGTGTTCTACTGCATCTCCTAAGCCAAATGTAGGAAACATTTTCTTGCTGATTAAGCTAGACTCAGATGAACCATAAGACACATGCACCTTCTCCAATGGGAAGAACATTCATTTATGTTTTGAGAAGCAAACCTACACACACAATTCTTTTGTAAATTCTATTAAAACTGCCTTGAATTTGCTTAATTTTAAGTGTTACAGTTTTGTCTTGTTTTGCTTATTTCTGACCTTGAAATGGTGTCATCAGGGCTTGATGTAGTCCAAATGTAAGTTGAAATGACTCAATCATTTCATTTACAACAACAGAATTCCTTTGGCAGAGCCATGATGCTTTATTGTCATAGATAGACTCACTGGGAACATTGGAGAAAAACAAAACCCTTGTGAGACTGAAAATTGCATAAAAGGGCATTAAACTCAGTGGCTATGAAGGTTAATACTGCATGATTTCAAAATAAAATATCAGAGGTTAATGTGTCAATAATTTTCTCCTTCCTCCTATGGTCTACTACAAAATCCTTTTGTTTGAAACTCAGAAGGTATCAAATCACAGATTAAAACTATCTCTAACATTGAAATTAGCAATGAAGCATTCAACATGCCAAAACCAAAATGTACTCACTTTAATGTTTATGGTCGAAAAGTGACATGAATGTTACTATAAGTAAATCACTTAAAGATACTGAAGATTGAAACTTCTAATTTTTTTTTAATTCAATAAATAAATGAATTCAATAAATACATGAATTTTGTATACAATCATGTTAAAGCTGGGCCACATTAATGGTGCTTCGGTGCATTTTAATGCACAGTAAGCTGAGTTACATATGAGTTATAGGCGTGTGTTTCCTAGTTTATTATACTTTGGCATTTTCTGAAGGATCTAGCCATGCTCTGATTGCTATAGAGAAGCACTATAACAAACGATATCTCTGCTCATTTATCCATTTTTACATTGTAGATTTTAAATGAAAACTGAAAAAGTGAAAATGGAAAATCCTTGCATGACTTAGCTAGTGAGTAATGATATAACATTATTCTTTGGCTTGGGGCAGAGCTGTAAGGAGAAGACAAAAAAGGGATATGTTCAAAGCACAGAAACTGAAAGGGCAATTGGTGTGACTGGAAGAATGCTTGAGGGACAATTCAGGTGGGATTCTGCCGAGAATATCCAGACACAATAAGAATTTCTGTCACGGTACTGCCCAATGGAGTCAAGGATATTATTGATTATCTCCATGACGGCAGTCACTTCAGTAAAGAAAGTGGCAAAATTTCATGTATTTTCATTTACTTTGAATTTTTGTTTTAAAATACACTCTAAATGGAGTGGAATCTCTTTCCCTAGAATACACAAAGAAATGACTCTACGAGAAAAAAAGTGGTATAGTCCTGATTCAGGGAAGCACACAACAACCTTACTGATCTTAAATACTAGTTCAAATGACACTTCAGTGGGACTTCAAATGCAATACACTTAGCTAAAATTCAATGAGATAAATCTTGTCTATAAAGAAATCTAACCTAAGCTGTTCATGTAGACTACTTTAATAATCAACAGAAAGGGACAGGTAAATCCCAAAGGAGATCCATAACACAACCATAGCCCCCTCACAATAAGCTGAACTGTCCCCTGCAGCACTTATCTTTCTCCACACTGGCAATGGTAGGAGTGTAGACGACTACGAAGCCGTTTGGCTGAACCATGGTTTCTGTCCTGGATTCATCTCCTCAAGTCAAGATGTACAACAAGGCCAATGCAGCACTTGGGAGGTCAGAGGTCCATCAAAACACAGACAAGAAGCCTGGGAGAGAAAAGGGAGTCTCTGTTCTTGGAGTAGGATTCATCTCACCTAAATTCAGAAGTCTAAATCACCCTAAGCTCTCTAGGCAGGCAAAGGAGAAAAACTGTCATTAAAAAAAAAAAAGAGAGAGAGATGATGCATTTATCAGTATTAGGTGTTTAAATTAGGGTGAGATGAATTCTCCCTCTTCCTCTCCACTCTGTAAGAAGGAAGCATAAAACTGTTCCCACTAATGTTAATGTCTTCATTGGAGATTGTTGGATGAATTACATCTCAGAAACCCCATGAGACTGATCTGGGTCTAGATACAATACTATAATCCTTTTTAAATAATTGTCATTCTTAGAGATGTGATAGCAGAGACACTAGTCCATAATCACATGTTTTTTCTGAAAACTGCCTAAACTATGTGAACTGGCAAGTGATTCCTTTTCTGCCAACAACCACTCCAGGAGTTAGTTTTTTTTTACATAGAAGTTTCAAGCAGAAAGGAAGGAAGGAGTTGGGCTAGCATTTTTTTTTTCAAATTTGTCATATATGGTTGCTTTGCATCCCATTTGAACAATTGTTGTGCTCATGTCTGTGACAACTTCCTGTCTTGACAAGCATGTTGCTGAACATCTATATGATCTTACCTTTTGATTAATGAACTACTCACCTCATAGCCCATTCAAGTAGAAAAGAGAAAGAAAGAGAAGCTGTATGAATACTATTCATTATGCTCCTTGAAAATATCAGGAATTAGCTCCAGGTTGTCTCCAGTGCCTCAGTCTTTGAACTCCACCAAGTCAAGTGGTTCTGACTGCAATCCCCTCTGAATAAAAATTCAGACTACTGAATTTTTGATTGCAGAAACCCCACTTTCTCTCATTCTCCCTTTCCTTATATCTCTGACAGGAGCTTATTCATTCTATTCTCTCCTTCCCCATCAAATATTACCAAAATGTTTTTGTTTTTTTTCCCCCTGTGCTAGGAAGAAAATACTAAAAAACCCTATCAGCTCCCCTTTCACTCTCATCTTGTCTGAATAACTTTCTCCTCTAAACTTTCTTTCTTCCAGCTCACTTTGTATCCTAGATTCTACGTGTTGTTGGCAGTTGCCTTCATTTCATCCTTTAATCTTCCCCTGTCACTCTTCTGAGCTGTTATTTCAGGCTTATCTCAGTCACCTGCCATTCACTCCAATTCCCTGCCTTCAATTCACTTCTTTTTATGAGACATCTTAGACAGTCATCATATTAGTACTCAATTTAAGCAAGCAAGCAAGCAAGCAAGAAAGAAAGAAAGAAAAAGCAGATACACACAGGACTAAATTCTGTTCTGCTATGTCTATACATACTAACTGATTTAAATGGAGAAAAGTTGACTTAAATGTGAGGAGAACTAAGATCTCTGTCCCCAGTGTGTCCGCCAGAGCGGTTTGAAGATGGTAAAGGCAGATAAGATCAAAAGAATGAGCAGAGGAGGACACACAGCTGGGTACAACTGTTTTTTCTTTTTTGTGCGTTTGGTTGTTTATTTGTTTTTTTTTTTTTTTTTTTTTTTTTTTTTTTTTTTTTTGCTCTGCACAGCCAGTGCTGTGCAATGGAAAGAACAGCAACACGGTTTGAGGAAAGAAAACTATAAAGAAAACTATATTCTTCAACACCAGTTTTGAAGCATCAGTGTTCCCACTCTTTGACACCACGTTTGGACAAAACCCATTTTTAAATGGATTAACATAAGTCTAAAATTAAAATGAGCACCAAAAATTTTTGAAGGATCCCAATCTCTCCTCAGCACTTTTCTTCACCCAGGTTAATGTAGACTACTACATCAAGATGAGCCCTAAATATTCCTGTTAGCCGCATAGCAATAAACTCCCATGCCCTAGCACCTAATTCATTCAATCCCCTCTGAATTGCTTCAAATGCCACACTAATAACCAAATTAATAAATGAAATGGCTATATAATGGACAAAATATGTCAGAAAGAGTAAACAATGCATCAGTCTAGGTTTTGCAGTACAAAGGTGGAAAATTATTCTGCTAGGCTTGTTTCCATTCAGACAAGGACTATTCTGAGTGTCGTGTGGCTCATTCTAAAAATAAAATCCTGAGGTGGACTCAGCGCAGTGTAAATAAATCGTTTTAGAAAACACTCTTCAATCTTTCCATGCTTGACACCCCAAGGCCATACCACTCCTATCTGCAGTAGTTATGACAGCAGCCAAGGCACACAGACATTTAGCAAATGAGCGTTTTCCACTCAACAGCGGCTTTCCCAAGCACTCCGAGCTCTGCAGAAACGAAAGGTGCACTGCCACGGTTTTTCTTTCCGAGTCTTCCTGCCATCCGCACCCTGCCGAGCGAAGGAAAACATGCCAACGTATTATGCAAGGAGGTGAAACGAGCAGGGGACAAGCCAGCACCGCGGGCTATCACATTTTTCACACGAGGCCACGTGGGCTGGCAGCTCGTGAAGACACTTTTCTCACACACCTTCAGCTCCCTGCTGCTGGTGGTCCCGAGGCTCCAGCCCTCCGCGCGAGTCTTGTCCTGCTACTTGAGCAGAATATTCAGTGAGATGAATCACAACCCCAATGTTGCCAGGCATCTCTTACAAAAGCAGCTTAAAGCATGCATGGAAAAGTCGGTAATATCCAAGGTCAGATGAGAACCCCATCCAACCCATTTCAAGGATTAAAATATATGGAACACCTAAAAGTTGCATGAGTTGTGTGTCAAATTAGAGAGGTCCCTGAAGTATATTCCCAGGGTTAATGTAGTGATGGCCAACTTAATATGGCAAATGCACAGAGAGCAAATGGGAATTTAGAAGATTCAGCATGGATTTTTTTGTCTTGCAGCCAATATGCAGAAGAAGTGTCAGCACCCATGCTTAAAGTCCTATAAAACACCCCTATAACAAGCCAGTGTGTGCTGTACAGGAGCCTGTGCTTTAGGTTAGCTGTTTTCTATGTTTATGTGCTATACATTTTATCCGCACCCATAGTCAGAAAAAATGAACGTGTTGCAATCACGGGAAATAGCTGCTCAGCAGACAAAAATTGCTGTAGTTTCCCACAGGGTGTTCAGACCAGAGCCTGCTGCAAACACAGGCAAATCCAGAGCATAGGGGTTTGCTTGGTAAGTTTTTTCTCTCTTTACCACCTGCCAAAACCCACAGCTATAAGATGAGCGTAGCAGCAAGCAGGGGGGGTGAAGTCCTTTTTGCTATACTGATTCTGAAAGGGTGCCCAAAGGAGGCCGGGACACAAAAATCAGGGCTTTTCCAAGGTTCCTTTTAGACCCCTTGGAAATTAAGAGTGGAGATCCCTGCTGGTCCCATGGCACAACTTAATCCCCGCTCCTGTAAAAAAGTTTAGGGAAAATAACACTCTCACTAAGGCTGGATGAAACCACACAAGGAAGGCCCAGTTCAAAATCAGCTAAAAACAAAACAAAACAAAAAACATACAGGCAAAGAGATCTGCGAGAGAGAAGAAAGACTCTGCCTTCTCATGAGCCTTCTTGAAAACAAGTCAGCAGCGGAAAGCAGAGAGACGTCCCCTTACTCGCCTGCAGGGTGGGAAAGCTCCCAGAGAGCCAGCCAGTCCCCGAGCAAGGAGAAGTCATTACAAATCAAGGTTGTTGAAAAACACCCACGGCTGGGTTATGGCAGAGATTTAAAGCAGACAGCTCAGCTCACATTTGCTCCTGGAATTTAGATTTTGCAAAAACATCTTTTGTTTTGGGTTTTTTCTTTTTTTTTACAACCATACTCTTGGCTTTGGTTTTGTATCTTCAGTCTTAGGGACTTAAGAGTTTGATCATAGTCCTCCTTGAACTGGTAACAAGGTTTGCAGCGACTTTCAGGGGACTGTGCATTAAGCCGTCCATTACTATAACGTATCATCTAACATGCATTTAGCAATGATTAATTAATAATTAATAAGCTGGTAGCAGCTTATTAATTCATTATCAAATCCTCTAAGATTTAGCACATTAAAAAAAAAAAAAAAGAAAAAAACAGAATTAACGTCAAATATCTTTCAGAAAGCTTCCTGGTGACCAGCTGGCTTTGCCAGAGGACGTGTTCAGGTTTCTTTTGCTGATAATCCAACACAGAATTTAAATACAAAGCATATTTAATACCACACTGAATTTATTCCAAACATGAGGCTCTAGGAAATTCCTGAATAATATTATGAGATTACTAGTGAGTCATCTAGTGGAATTTGGGTAACACATATCACGACAAACAACTTTTGAAAAATTCTTCAACCATCCCCAAAGGGATTAGCTAACACCTGGTTCAAACCATGGACACAGAGGACTTTGGTCTCTCATTTCAGGACATTTGTTGTGTTTTACATTTTAACCCCTAAGATCAAGACAGGAGAAATAAGAAAGGGCAATGGAGATCGAGAAGACCTCCAGGAACTTAAAGCCCAAGCAGTAAATAAGATTTGGGGGCTTAACCTGCTGTGGGTACCTGTTAAATGAGCAGTATAAAAGCATAGTATGAGTCCTCTCACCTGTTGCTACAAGCAATACCCTCTGCTTCATCAAAAGTAGAGCAAATCCCTTGGAAGCCCTTGATCCATTTTTAAGTTTCCAAAGTTAAAAGCAGTAACTTTTAGTGCTACCTTTCACTTTGCTGCTGGTTTTACTACCTGCAGGATAACTCAGTGCCTTTTAAAATGCAGCAGGCTGTGTACAAAGGGGGAAATGAAAGACAGTTCAGTAACTCAATTTTTGTGCATAATATTGGAATAGCATATTAGGCAAATACGCATTAGGAATTTTTAAAAATCTGGTGTATTGGTCTGTTTGAACTATTAGCATCTACTCCAGATACACATCCATGAAGTTGATAAAGTGTTTATTAGCCTCCTAACTGAGAAGAAGCAGAGCTCTTGCTCCCTGCTGTATAATTAAAATTCCATATTAAACGTCATTTTAGTATCAGATGGGCCATAAAATTCCCTTCAATTATTTTTACATAGATAATATAAAAAGCACAGAGTTCTGCCCAGAAAATCCTTGTTAAAAATAGAAACACACTTACATCCAGTGGCTAACTTAAAATTCAGGGCTTCATTAGCTACGAGTTTTCTAGTATATTTAGGGGAGAAAAGCATGAGTGATAAACAGCTAGACAGTATTGCAGTTCAGTAAGAATACAGAATGCACTGTCTTAGCCAGTTATCTTGAAATGCTTAAAAAAATATTTTCCAGCCCCGGTCAAATACTGCGCCCCAGGCTGCGGCGATCCGTGCAGTGTGGCTAAGCAGGTTCCCTTATTACACTTACAGCAGCATTTCTCCCACCCTTTAGCTAGACTTAATTCATAGAGACTGTAGCAAATCTCAGCTGTAGCAAGTTCTAAAGCTATACAGAGCATTTATATGTTTAAAAAAAAAAAAAAAAAGACTTTTCATTAGCTTATTTTCCATTTCATTCATGCGCTTTTGCATATTGAATTCTGCTTTCCTTTTCGGCCCTGAGAAATGAATACATCCAGCCTGCTTCCTGCAGGTGGAGTGGTTGTCCCTGGAATTGGTCGGTGATTCCCAGCAGTCCCGTCTGATGCAGAGGTGCATTCAGGGAAGGCTTCCTGCAACAGAAGCTAAAGGAAAAACATCAGCACGTCCTTCCTTGGCATCTCCTGCCTTGTCTTGTGTAAGACAGTTCCTGTAGTCCTGAATCTTGTCCTCCCTCCCAAAAGCTTCCTCAGGTGGCTTTTTCCAATGCAAAGAGGTCTGCATTTTAAAAAGGAACTAGTCCTGCTAGGAGCCTCATTCCTTGGCACCCTTACTCTAAAGGGGCTTTGCTCCAAAAGCACCATGCAGCTGTCCTTGGGATATATAGCCTGCTGTTCCAGGCACCCAACTAGCACCAGAAATAAATACAGGAGCATTCAGACCTTGGTCTTTTTCCAAAAGTCAAGCTAGTGTTTTTAATAACGCATATCAACTTCCTTTGGGTGGCCATATAGACATTTGCCAGTGGCACTCCTCCTGCTGCCCCTCGTAAGAGAGAAAGCAGCAGAACTAAAGCAGAGAGATTGAAAACACTGAACAAAGCACTTAAACGCCTCAAGCCCCAAACCTGAGGAGAACTGCCTGCTGTCGTTTGCTGGCCATACCTGGCCCCAGGGGCTGGGAGACTCCACTTGTTTTGATTTCTTTGTAAATCAGCTCTCTGCTTTGCTGCTGGCCCTGTTACAAGCAGCTCGTGCCAGGCTCACCCTATGCAGCGTGAGGAAAGACGGAGCCTCCTAGGACGAGTGGGATACACAAAGCTGTGGCAGTGGGTTGCTATCAGGCTCCCTTTAAAAAAAAAATCAGTGGCAAAATGCCCATTGACTTTGCAAGCGACAGGATTGCATAGCCCGCACACCAAGTCTGGGTTTCAATGCTGCAGAGCTCTCTGTTTCTTTTCTTGTGAGTGAGAGAGATGAGTAGGAATTCCTAAAAATCTTAAAACCAGCCTAGGTACTGCACTGTTATCTCATCTCCTTACAAGGCAGCTTTGTATTTTTTTTTTTTATTTTCATGGCTGTCATGAAAAGCTCATTTTCTTCATCCTCAGTTTTACATGCTGTTTGCTGTAAGGTGAAATGTCTTATTAATCTTTGTTGAGATGGAGCAAGACATTTATATTAAACAGCACCTCCAGGATAACAAAACAGGAATCAAAGTGAACAGATGTAAGAAAAATCAGATAGAAACTGATGATCTAATCCCAGGAAAGAGGCAGATCCAGCAACAGCAGTGACAGAAAATGCTAACAGAGCAAATGCAATGCGTTACAGTTGGATGAAGTGAGACCACAAAAGCAGAAACAAGAACTTAGATACTGACTATTTATGTGCAGAACTGATTCTTCCGAAATTGGCTTCTACCTGTATCGCATTGCATCTGAGTGCCCACATGGGAAGCTGATTAGGTGCTCGATGAAGCTCTCCACCGTGTTACTCATGTTCTGGGATTTCCACAAACATCTGTCTGCTGTCAGCATATTGTCTGAAGTGCTGATTTTGCAGCATGAAGGCCTGGATAGTTTCTGACCAGCTCATTTGAGAGGATCGCCAGCTCAGGGACTCGATTCAGTTGTCTCTGGCAGGCAACTTTCACAGCTGTCAGGCTGGTGTAGGATAAAATGGACAGGCAGCCCTCTTGAACCCCCTGACCATATCGATTACTTCTCCCTGGACTGCAGTGGGAAGAGGGAGACCTTGCACACAGGTGGACATTAAGAGGTGGATCTAAAGCTAAATCCCACCTTGGTGTTGTGCTTTGATGCATCACTCTTCTCAGCTTAAAGAGAGAATTCCAATATCAGAATAAACTCCTCTCAGGTTCAGTGTGCTGATGCCCAAGATCCTTCACATTTTTTTTTTTCATTGATTGCTAGTGTTTATCATAACACCAGGGGTTACTATAGAGAGGAAGGTGAAAGAAAGGCTTTTATGAGCAGGCTGTTTTAAAAAGAAAAGATCATTCATTCCTTTTTTTTTTTTTTTTTCATGGTTTGATATCCTGCTGATTATACTGGCTTTTGTACCTACTTTTAGCAGGAATGTGTAATATGTATAAGTATACGTCTCACAAAGGTCAAAGATACCTCAGACCTTGGAGCAATGTCACAAACATCTACTTAAGCAAGTCTTCATGTCTGTGATTAAATGCAGTTTCTATCACCTCTCCTCAACATCAGCTGCACTGTGACATTAGCAGTTAGTCACCGATACTTTCCAGACACCCTTGTGCAGACTATTTGAAAAGGATTGTGTTTGCTTTCCACATTATCTCATCTGGCTGCAGGGATGCTTAAGCTGAAGAATTCAGGAACAATTTCCCCAGCTTTGCACATGAACTCCTGAGAAAAGCAGGAGGGGTGGAAGAAGAAAACTCCAAGCAGATATCCAAGTGATGAGACTTCGCAACGCCCCACGAAGATATTTCGGTTCCTGGTCAAAATTACTGCCCCCAAGAGCAGCAGAAAGGGCCTGTAGCTGGTGTTTGTGTCCCTGTCCCCCAGATCTCTTCACCACAGCTCCAGCTTCCCTCACACCTTGCAGGATCTCCCCTAGAAGAGCCTCATCTGGCTGACAGCCACCCAGCAGACACACGATGCCAGCACAGGGCATGTGGTAGCCAAGTTCTCCCCTCCATTCTTTCAATGCAGGCACTCTTTTAGGTCTTCCCTCTGCTCAGAATCTCTAAGAATGTGAATTCTGTTGAGATTTCCACATCTTTGTCAGGTTAGGCTGACAAAAAATCCTTACATCTCAAATTTGGGGGTAGATTGTTTCATGGGGAAAGTCAAGAAGAAAGGAAAGAG
Organism: Nothocercus julius; assembly: GCA_013398735.1. Classification (NCBI taxonomy): domain Eukaryota; kingdom Metazoa; phylum Chordata; class Aves; order Tinamiformes; family Tinamidae; genus Nothocercus; species Nothocercus julius. Next base: position 721,142 of record VZSV01000040.1, read on the forward strand.
AAGAAAGTGACTATATTTGCTCCTAACTGTAATCCTTTCAGAACTGATGGAACACAAAGACCACTTCTGTGGTTTGGAAGAAGATTTACGAAGTCAGCAAGCAAGCAATAAAAGAGAGGAAAGGAGAACTAGAGAGAAACTATTGCTTTCCTATTTATAGTTTAGAAAATTAGTCAAAATTCTGAGTCAAGTAAGATGTTTCAGTTAGGAAAAGTCAGTATTAAAGTCCAACATTTCTTTACAGCTTTGTTATGTATTAGCAAAGAAGAGAGGAAGAACAGTTTCCCTGAACACAGCGAGAGTAAGATGTCAATAAGCACCAAGCTGGCTTGTCAGAAAACAATTCCAGATCATTCAAAAGCTTCTTTTTCTAGTGACTGATCCTTTCCAAGGGAGAATAGTGCCATAACTGCTAAAAATTTGCAAACCCCAGCCACCTCCATGAATATTCAGTAGCTCTGTAGTTATGGCACTTGCATTGGATGACGAAAACTCAAAATTTGGCAGCACTTCATGAAATCCCTCATATTGCTCCTCTGAGCACCAGTCCACTAACAGCTGGGTCAGTCTCTCTGTATTTTGGTCAATACATGTGGGTCTTAAATGTTCCTGTTTGAAATTTCACTGAAATTTCACTGAAAAGTGGGGTGGAAATGAAGAAAAACAGGTGGAAGCAGGTGCTACTCAGCACATGAGTTAGCATTTTATAAACACACATCATGAGCAGCCTTGGTTTTTTTTACAAAAAAAATGCATCTATTTGGGACATAAGCAGGAAACTGTGCTTGATTTCCCATCCCCCATGGGTTAAGAGGGGAGGAAAACGCTCAATTTTAGTGTTCTAATATCTTAAATGAAACTCTGATCACCTCTTTACCCAACCTACAACTGACTACTAGAAAATGGAATTTTCCCTCAGATTCACCAGATATTTTTAATACAGTACTGTACAACTTTACATATTTGAGAATTATATGGTATTTGTTTTCCAGTTTAATTGGGGTTGGTCTTTGCAAATACTAACCTAGACCCCTAGAATTGGGGCTGGTCTTTGCAAATACTAACCTAGAAAATACTTCAGTGCTGTGATCCTTACATGAACAACATGTCATGGTTGCACAATTCATTTGTGCCAGGCTCGAGGTAAAGCTAGAGCTAGACTTTTCCAAAGCAAAAGAAGCAACGAAAAACTTTTGTAATTAAAAACACTTTTTCTTTCTTTCCTTCCTCTCAACAGTATATTCTACATTGCATCTATCCCGTGCTGCATTTCTGCACTGAAACATTATTTGACAGGATGATCATTATCTTGGTATTAGTGAAATCTTCGAAGATCTTTCTGACAGTGAACTTTAAAAAAATAAATAAAACCTTTAAATAGAGGTAGAAAAACAAATGACTTGTCAGCCCCTTGAATTACACTGTATAACATCCCACGGAAATATTTTCCAAGAAACTATCATGCTAAGATGTGCTGAGCTTCATTTACTAATTAGGCAGTGGCTTTAATAGCAAGGAGTTTACTCTCCTAAGGAAGGAGTCAAGCGTTTGGGAGCATATCACCCATTAGAGACTATGGTGTCTTTAAGTCCTTGCAGCTCGTCGTTGCATGAAGAGACCTGCGCAGTGTTGAAGCGAGTATCACAGAGGCCAGCTGAATTAAATGCTTTCATGCCTGTACAGATTTTTTTTCCCTAAATCATTATTATATTATTTCCTAAAAATGATTCATGGATACGTTGGCAGTGCTAACTCTATCCGGGAATGCCTGAATTGTACAGCGCCCATATCCCAGGACAGATAAAACACTATAAGAAAATTCGGTCATGTTTAGTTGAGCACTCGTTAGGAAAAGATGGATGGCAATGAGCTGAATAACGACATTTTCTTTTATGTTATTATTTGGGGGCAATAAAGCAATTACAGATTTCTCCATCCCATTCTCTCTGAAAGGTTTCCACTTACACCTGCTAAGACACTATAACTCCTTTTCTACATTTCCGTTCAGCACAACATAAGTGATTCTGTGAGGAACAGCTGTAACCTACTGATTTCTCTATTACTGGAGTGTCTTCAGCGACAGATTTTCTGAGCAGCTAGCAGAAGATTTCAGCCAGAAGAGAGACTTAGGCTAGAGGCTCATAACAGTATTCTTTTGTTATTTACTGAACATTTCATTGAAGTTAGAAATTGCTCGTGCAGAAAGATTGTCAAGTTTGAACATCCGCTCTGCTACGGAGGACACGATCAAGCCAGGTAAGTGAGGAGCGTTTTGAGCAAGCCCCTGCACGTACCCCTCACGCCGGTGAGCTGTTCCCACTAACAGGAGGAGTCCACACCTAAACATGACTGTTTTTTTTTTCCTAAAAACAGCCACAAGATAAAAAGATTCTGGTAGCATCAGAGGACATTAAGCCATGTATTATTTATACAGGGGTGATGCAGTCAACTGCTCTCTACACATTCACATCCCTCTGCAAGACTAAGGGAAAGTCTGTGCGATAAAATTGGGCAGTACAGATGTTTACTTTGCAAGTAAAAGAAGATGAGCTTGCCCATTGCCCAGAAAAATTGTTTTCATTATAGCACTGCTGTCTGCTATAAGAGAGATTCCCTGTATTAAGAGGTGTGAAGAGAAGATTAGCAACAGAAAGCCTTTAAGGGGAAAAAAAATGTTTTAAATAGTCAAGGCTTGTCAACATTTCCAAAAAACAAATCAGGAAAAAGAAGAAACAAAAAACTCCACCTTTTTCAATCATCAGAAAAACAATGTTCAAAGGAAAGTAACAACTCTCAAACAGAGCCTCAAGGAGATCCAAGGCACAGGGAGGAGCCTCTGGGCCAAAACCATGTGCTGTTGTGAGGAGACGGGAGCAGAAATGCCTTTGGCTGAGTTATTCCACTGCCCACGGAGATACTCAGAGCATCACAAGGATGTGCTTGAACAGAGACTAGTGCCGTGATGGTTTTAGAGGTAATAAAATCCCACACTACCTTAGGGACTCTGCTGGAGGAACAGGAAGACCCTGGCTCAGCATCATGAGAGGCAGATTATTGATAGAGTGCAGAATTGAATGTAAAGGGGTAAATTAAACATTCCAGGTACCACAACTCTGCCCTAATTAATTTCTAAAACAATGTATACATTTGTCACAGCTATAATATTCTATATTAATGATATAATAAACAGAGCCAAAGCCATCTTGCATATAACTCCACTGTTCAAATATATATTGCCAATTTGCGTCTTGAGTTACAAGTTGCAGTAAAACACAGGCTACCATCGCATTCCAGTTGTATGATTTTCATGCTTTTCTAAAATGAGATGATCCAGGCCCGAATGACAAACCTAAATCTCCAGATGGTAAAATAATTGCATGGATATACATGAGTGGAAACTACCCCCACTGCCTAGTTCCAGAAAGTAATTTTCAGCATATTATTGCCAAATCATTTTTGAATGTATTTGGCCTTTTTTTTTTTTTTTTTTGCAGACTCTGCACTCCTTAGGAGCACAGTATTTAAATCATGCCACATAGCCAAATTATATCAACCTGACAATATATACACCAGTTTATCACTAAAATCACATTAAGCTGTAATAATATTACTGCAAATATCTCAGCAGAAGTACTAAGTGGCATGGACAGGAGGAAAAGGGAAGAGTCAGCTACTTTAGAAAACAAGGGGCCCCAGTAAACATCTTACCCAAATTAAATAATGGAGAAGATAGAAAATGAAATTTAGGGTTTTATACTTAAAATTACTCTGCATAAGCAGAGTAAAAACAATATATATATATATATATATATTCTTAGCAAAATAAAGGTCTCTCTCACAAGTTCACTTTTAACACTAGACAAAAAGTGCATAGATGGCTTAACATGCTAATCATAAGGCATTAGGACACAGTAAACTGCTTGGGATATCCTTTAGGATGTAGCAAATGAAAAGATATTTCTTGAAGGACAGAGGACAGGATGCTGAATAGGCTGCCATGGTAACCAACAAACACCACCTTCTGTTGCTACACTCACTAATTCCTCATTTACTAAAAATAAAAGGAAAAACGTTTCAGGTAGTCATCCTACTCTGTGACTAACACCTGGAATATTAAAATGCAGAGGAAAATTTCCTAATTGTTATTTCAATTTATAGATCACTTCATGTTTGGAAATAATGTTCAAAGCTCTTGGGAAAAAACTGAGACATTTTCTTCCAAAGAAGATACATTTTCTTCTAAAGAGGCCCTGCATTGGAATTAATGAAAGATCAGGTCTATCAGCTTCTATAAGGGATATCGTTATTTTAAAATAAGAGGATAAAACGATCGTTTTTAAAAAGCTACTATTGCCCCTTAATATGGAACATCAGGGAATAGAAACACTTCTTCTTTTTTGATTCCAAAGATCAAATTCTAAAATGCAACACTAATGCCTTATCTGCAAGACCTCTACTTTGACTAACACTTAAATAAATGAAAGCGACTATTATCTAAACTCAAAAACTGCTTGAGAGCAGCAAGGTATTGGTATATGATCTATCTATTTGATTTTATGATTTTCCTTACAATCTCAAAACTGATTGTTTTTTTGGAAGCACCTAAGCATTTCCTGATTTTTTTTTTTTTTTTTTGTGTGGCATTATACTTGAAAAATGAATCTCACAAACTGATTAAAAATGTCTGCATTATTTTCACTGACCAATACAAAAGGAAAAATGATTTTTAAAAGTATTTTGTTTTTAATATCCATTCATTGCCAATAATTGTCCTTCACATAGCAAATAAATAAATCCAGTTATGGGATTCATTTTTGTACCAAAAAAAAAAAAAAGAGTGGCAAACTGTTGAGCAACAGTCACTACTCTTAATTTTCAAAGTTATCAGAACCAAGTTGAGAATCTGGTCCAGGCATCTCATAAGGCATCAGGCGTCGCACAGGAAGAGGATAAAAGAGTAAATCTAGACACATATGTGGAGTTAATTGAGTCACAGCTTCGATGCACTTTGCCATGTGACTGCATTCTGGGAAGAAAGAGTTAGGTCTGCTGTACACAGAGATAAAATGAACACGGGTGGAGAGAATGAATACAGACTTCATGAAGCAACACACTTTAGGGAAACTCTGAATACTGCATTTCACCTTTGTGTCTGAAAAATTAATTTGTATTGGCTTTCTGTGCTGTGAACTGAAAGACTGGAAGAATTCTAATAAGAAGTTAATAGTAAATGCTGCAGAAATTGCTCTGCAGTCTGTTTTGGGACATGCTTTTTAATGACCTGGAAAATAGAGCATATGGAATCTGAGTGAAGGTACATATTTCAGAAGGGTGTTCTTATGACCTCTGGTAATGATGGGAAACAGTGACCAACTCTTCTTAGAGAGTTGGCCAGCACTGGCCATACCAACATTAGAAAGAGGCCAGCAAATTGCAGCAGGAAGGGAGAGCTGCGAGGTAAGTGAATACATGACATAGGCACAGCTAGACAGGGGTGCGATAAATGCCCACGTGCACCCTTGTACCTGTAAGGAGCAAAAAGGGTCTAGGGCCCAGGTGTCTAACACCCAACGCAGCCAAGAACCACAACTCTAACGTGTCGTGGAAACAGAACAGGAAAGCTCAAATCGTTGCCAATATCCATAATCCTGCCAGCAATAGGGAATTTACTTTACAAAGCTCCCCTGTTCTCCTACCATGTTCCACACACAGGCAAAACCCCAGTCGTCCCTGCTAACTGAACGTGGAGGAGAAGAACCTGCCTCAGTCACAGATGTGGCCATCCCTTCAATCCTCCACGTGATCAAAGCGCACAGGCGAGGAAGGCGCAACATATACAAATGCCAACAGCTGCACCAACACACCCTGCCCTCGCTGGTAAACGACAACGCCTTCGAAACCAGCAGGGCAGCAAAGAAAGAAACTTTGGCCCTGTGAGTTAATTTAAAAAAACCATGAAGAATTAGATAAAAGTGTTGTCCAAAACAAGTACTGCTCAATCCAGCATTCCACAGAAGATACAATATGTCAGATGCAAAGGGATCTCCATCCTTGGAGTTATTCAGAAGTCATCTGGACAAGGTCCTGGGCTACCTGCTCCAGGTCATCCTGCTTGAGCAAGGGGGGTGGGTTGAGGTGGTCTCTGGAGGTCCCTTCCAACCTAAACCACTCAGTGAGTCTGGAGATTTGCACAGTAAGGTAATGCAGGAACTGCTCTATTTTCGGCCATACACATGCCTCCATAAATCTCTGAAAGTCCTTCTTGTCTCTCTGCCATGCCCCAGCTCAGACATCATTCTTCAAATGGTCAGCAATCCTGTTCTAATTTCCTGTGTACATTTATGACCCATTTACAAGCCTTTGATCTCTTGCCAGTATTCTCTTAACTCAAACAGATCTTCTTTTTCTTAGTGTTTAACTCCCTCCCTCTCCTGAATTCGTAAGTGAATCATCACATTCTCATTCAGCCTTTTGCTAAGCTAAACAAAGCTAAAAGCAAATGGACAAAGCAGTGCATAGATAACTTTTGATTAAAAAAGAATGTGAGTCAGCTGGGTTGCCTCACACGGCATCTCCGTGAGACATAATAACCACATAAGATATGTAACAAATTGTCTTTTGATTATAATTTAGAAGACGTAGTCTGCTCATCATCTAATTTTTGGGATTCCAAATGTATTCGAAGGAAATATAATTGATGATGTTGGAAGTAAAACCAGAAACAAAACTCAGTCTTAAAAAGAGACTGATTGATAACAAATAAAATAGAAATTAGTATGTTTACCTAATTGAATATTATACTGAGCTATAAAAACTCTTCATTAACTCGAATAAAGCTACTCAGAATAAAAAGACAATTAAGTACAATGTCCTTTTAATGAAAAATCTTCAAAGAAGTGCACAAAATGTGTTTATGAAAAAGAGCATGACCTTTTATTAAATGTTCTTAATGCGCTTAGCTGGAGCAGATAAGACTGCTGTTGCCTGACAAGATTTCTGAGGGTGAGGAAAAGGTGAAAGAAAGGTAATTGCTATGCAGAAAAAAAATGCCTATCACTTTGTGCTAATGGATATAGTCTTGCAAAATTATTTTGACACTAAATATGCCACAAATGACCATTACGTTCTGTGAGCCTCTTTGGGCATGTTCTGATGTCTGATCAGTGGTTTCTGAATTTAGGATACCAACAGAGCACACAGGGACAACAGTGAACTCAAAGTTCAGATGCTCTTTGCAAGAAAATATCAATATACTTTGGTCAGTTCTTAACTAAACTGAAAAGACTGAACCAGTTGCAGTACTCAAACATAACAAGGGTGGAAGCCAACTCAAAGCAGACCAAAGATTTCAGCTTTTTAGGATTTCCTCCTCCTCTTTTCTTCTTTACTTCCTTCATTTTAATTAAAAATTAATTAAAAGGTATGTCTAAATCTTTAATCAAGATATGAGTCTGCAAAATCAGAAGCATCAGTTCAAATGCCGCAAGCAAAGCAAGTTCAAGCCTATGAAGGGCCTGGATAGGAAGCCTCAGAGAAAATCCACCATCTAGGCAAAAAGGTGTCTATTAGAGAGAACGTAAATCCAGCACAATTTTCATGAAGCACAGAAAAACTCCTTAATTTCTCTGAGGAAATTCTCAAAATTCATCTCTTCAATTACTCCAGTGCAAGAGGAACAACTACTACTGTTGCTGAGTCAGTCCCAGCTCCCAGCGGAAAAATCCCTCAGTAATAGTCCCTTCTAGAAATGGTCCTATTTGAATGAAACACAAAAACAATGTGCTAGCTCAGACTGAAAAAAGAAAAAAAAAAAAAAAGAAAAAAAAAGGAAAACAAAATCCTATAGCATTCTCTGAAAATGTAAATAATATAAATAGCTTCTCACATAGTTGTCCATCACCTCAGGTACCCCATGCGAGCCATGTGCCACCACATAGCCCTGCAGTAGAGTCAGGATTTCACTAGACTGCTTAAACACTTAGAAAGAGGTATTCAACTGATCTGCCAAAAGAACATGACAAAAAACGGTGATCGTTTTGCATCACCTCACTATCCTTTAAGCTCTAATTTTTCTTTAGCCAAGGAGACACATTTTAAGGTATGATACAGGAAATAGTTTTGAATGACTATGACCTGGGAAGCCGATAGCTCCCTTTCTATATACCATGTCCTTCCCTTTCCACAGCTCTGACTTCCATCAAATTCCCACAGTCAACATACAGTTTAACACCCTCATCGCCGTATCAACTAAAAATGGGAAGAAACCTTTCATAAACCTCTTCATATCTCTGCTTCCTGGGGGAGTGGGATACAAAGGATGGAAAACTCCCCTGCTCGACTATTTCTGACTGTACTATGTAAAAGTTTACACTGTCTTTACAGTATCTGATTCAGACAGTCAAAGGGTCACGAGAGGCCAACCCTGGAGTCCTGAGAGCAGCTACAGGTTCTGCTGAAAAATGCGACTTCCACTCGGTGGTGACGGACAGTCATCAAGTTCTGATGGAAACCAGGAAACTTCAAAACTGCTTTGCATTTAAAAACAACTTGATTTAGTTACCAGGTGACTGGGGAAGAGCTCCCCTTTGCACGCTGCCTGCAGAAAAGGGCCCTGATCCCTCCGTGAGTCTGCAGGAGCTACCGAGGCAGGGCTGGAGGACCGACAGACCGAGCGAAGCGGCAAGGCAGGCGCGGGCCCCCTGCCGAGGGGCCGTGGCT
>VZSV01000040.1:729971-757839 GCA_013398735.1 Nothocercus julius
GCCCGAGGACGTGGCCCCCCGCACGGCCGCGAGAGCCCCGCGGCGCGGCTCACCGCACGACACGCTCCCCTGCGTCACTGGCAGTTCAGGGAGACGCCGAACACCACGTTTCGCTTCCAGGAATGCCGGATGCGTCCTTGCTGCTGGAACACGACCATAGGGAAGATGAACCCAGCAGTTCCGGGGTGGAAGGGCATTCATCTTTCTTGGCCAGAGCCGTCAGTGAAGAGCAAGCACTGGGAAGTGCTGTTTTGCTCAGAAAAGCAGTGAGGGAAATGCATTAACTTCTGCCCACTGTGACCAGTAAAGCCAATCTTCTGGCACGAAGAAGACAGTCCATACTCCAACACCAGATAAAGCAGAGCAGCAGAACTTCCCTGGCTTTCAGCTGTCCTGCTTTCTGCCCAGTCTCGCACTGAAAAGCTGTTGCCTACCCATCACAGCTTTCAACTAGTCAACTAGGTCTCAGAGTCAAATCCAGAATATCTGGGCAGAGGAAAAACAACAACAAAAAACCACAGCACTTTTTCTAGTCTGACTCAAGCGTAGAGAAAAACCTGGTAACAGATTTGAGTCCTCAAATCTTCTACTACTGCTGGAAATTAAATATCCTATCACAGTTCCCCCATCCACACAGACGTAACCCAATATTAAATAAAAACATTTATGATCTTTCTGAGCACTCTCCTGTGTTAGTTACTTCAAAACCGAAGCTTACAAGTAGCTGATGGGTGCAGCCTACATGTCTGAAAAACGTAAAACACAACACCTTATGTGGAAGGTAGTAGCCAGGACAGCTACACAGATCGGTATTGCAACCACCTAGCTAGGTAAGTTCGAAAATATTGCATACAGTCTCCTTTTAAAGTCAAGAGGAAGAACGAACCCATCACTCAAAATCCAGGACCAACAGATTGTCTGAGATCCATTTTATTATTTAAAAAAATGCCATCAACCTCAACCTTGGATTTTTTTTTTTTTTTTTTTTGAGAAGCAGTCATCTATCAACATCTATGAAGAGCTCTTCACACCCTGCTAGCTGAAGTAATGCCAACAGAAGTTAATTTTTTATTGAACTATGGGGTCTGCTCTCATCATCTTCTTACTTTAAGGGAAGAAAGAAAGGCCGCTTGGCTTGGAAAAAATGTCGCGTAATCAGAGAGCTTGAAACTAGAGACTTCCAAAACATCTCAAAGCACGTTTTTAATCTGTGCCCCTCCACAGCATCAGAGCACATTTCAGCACACGCTCTCTTCTCCAGCTCCCCTCTCAAACCGGTAAGCAGAACCTGTACGATCCACATGGGCCCTGCACGCCTAGCTGCGGCAGGCCTGTGCAGCTCTGCTCGCATCCGTGAAGGTAATTTTACCAACAACACAGCCAAGCACGCCGCCTGCCGCCAGTACTTGGCTCAGCCAAGGTTCTCTAACCTTGCTCAGCCTTCAGTCTCACTAATCACCCTGGAGGGCTGCGTCATGTTCCTGTTTGCCCCACTGGAGTTGCCTTCATTCTTGGCCGATCCAGACTCCCCTCTCGTGCCAGTCGCTGGAGTTAACCGGAGAGCAAAACACACCCGGCACCAGCGGGTTGCACAGGGAAACCTGCTCAGGATGCCCGAGAGCAGCAGCGCCCGTTCAAAGAACCCGCCTTGTTGGGAGAGGCAACAGATGGCCAAGTGGCTCCCAGCCCCGCTGGCACGCAGGGCCCTGCTTAAACGCAAGGAGGGAACCAAGGAGCTGCAGTTGATCTACATTCATGGGAACAGCATTGCAAATGTGTCTGTTTTGCTGTCTCGGCACGAAGCCCGATTGGGTAATAAACATATTCGCTGAACAACATAACCGTTGTCGTTACCCTGTAAAAAAAAATCGCTGAAGCAGCCGTAATGAGGAGAAAAGATAATTATGAAAATCAGGACTATGAGCGTAAATATCTGCTGCTCGAGGGAATGACCAGCAGCCCGCCTTCCCTGGTAACTTTATTAGCGTACTTCGAAGGTCGCGTCCTTGAGGCACCGAAGGGGACGCTCGCTGGTGAAGGGATGCTTTGATTTTACAAGCTGGGTGAATGTAGTCCCTTCAGGGCGTTTCCTATGGACCTTTCCATTTGACAGATCTGTATTAACGTACAGCTTTAACACAGCAGCATAAACGTCCACCTCACACTCCAATTCTCTGATAGCAAGGACACACTAGACAACAATGCTATGAATCTTCGAAGGGTTTTACAAAGAAAACAATAGCATAATAAGGGTAAATGGATGTACATCCCTTTCTTATTTAGCTTCTACCCATCTTTCAAGCAGACACACGGCAGTTTAGCACATATTTCTCCTTTTTGATTTACTGCTACCTCGCTAGGCGATACAGACAAAATTACCAGGACTGGTGATGATGAAAGCAAGGCGGCTGGCGTAGCACACCACGGTCCGGGTGATCTGAGCACCTTTGTACACTGGCAGCAATGACTTTCAGCCCAGACTCTCTGTTCTTCCAATGCTGAACAGACAAGCAGAGGAAACACAAAATCTCGAGGTTTGTAGACGTTAGATACGCTAGGAACTATCATAGCCTCAAAGAACAGCAAGTTCTTCAATCAAGAGCAGAAAACATCCAACTATCCCAACGGCAAAGGACAAAGAAATGACTTGTCACATTTATTTTACCTTTCCTGAAGGACCAAAACTCTTGGTGAGCACTCAAGTTGTTGGTAGAAACGCAATGCTCCTTTGCAAGAGGAATTCTGCATAACCTGCTATAAAACGCGGTGTCTTGGGAGGATGATTCCGCAGCACGCCGCGCTGCAAGGCCAGGCTTCCTTAACAGGGGAGAGCCGCGAGCAGCTGGAGGCTGCCCGTTCACCGACTTGCTCCGTTGCAATCAAAGGGGCTTTTCCTACAACCCTTTTGTGATTCTCCTCCGACTCCCCCTGGAAAAGAGCACGCTGGCACAACTGCTGCCATCAGTAATGAGCTGCGGCCCATGAACGATACGCCTCGTAAAAGGAGTCAGGCACAGCAGCAGGAATGAAGGCTACTCAAAATGAAGTATCGCACGCGAGTAGAAATAACCTCTCTCTCTGCAAGAGCCTTGTTTATATGAGCATCGGCGGACAGCAATAGCCATCTTTGCAGAACTGCGTTTCGATGAAGGGCCACGGCGTGGACGCGCTCTATCCACGCTCGCTAAACGCAGCAGGAACAAGCTGTACTTCTGCAGCTCGCGCTAGACGCTGCGAATTGAAAAGGAAACACGATCGTGCCCCCTGGGAGCAGAGACACGCGAGCTGGGAATCGCCTACCTGCCGCTGCCCAAAGCAGAAAAACAGCAGCACCACCCCAAAATTCTGTGATGACCATTCCCACCGAGGCAATTCTACACCTTACTGATTAAGCCAGAAGACTCATGCTGGAAAATTCCCTCATAGACATGAACTCTTATTTCAAAACTATGACATATGCAAAACATAAATCTTACAGAGTTCCAGATTTTTACTGCTCTGAAGGATTATGTGATGACCACTGTCTCCATGGTAGCCTCCTACAGAAGCATTCCAGCATTTTTGGAATGATATAGACAATAAAAGTTCTATACAGATGCAGATATATTAGCAAGGAAAAAGAAGTAAATAAATTACTACATATGTTATATTACTGTATCACTGCATAATTACTATTATAATTATCAATATATAGTAATATATAATTTACATTATAATAGTATTATGATAATGATGTCACTGTGTTTTATACTCATAAATAATAAACAAAAAAAGGCTACTATATCAAAATAGCATGCATACTCTAGTAGAAGAAAAAAGAAAAAGAATTAATCCAGTGCTATAAGCCTAGATCAAGCAAAAAGAACTGAAAATACATATAGTAATCTAAAAAGCCTGTTATAATAAAATAGCCAAAAATAAAAAGAACATTTTTTTAAAAAATCATTAACCAGAGGAACCAATTCTGTTTGATATGTGGCACGTTTTCCCTCGTTTGCATTCTTTAGATCTGCAAGGCGCACGGCTGCTCGCGCAGAAGTGCCGTGCTCAACCCGGGAAGTTCGCGGTGAGAGGTTCTGATCTTTGAAGGTCGGATAAAACGATTGCAACAGTCTGGCCTGACACTGAAACCCACGACTTTCCGTCCCAGAAGAGCCACGCGTAATTGATGCACCAATAAATGGCACATCTGGTTGACGGCCGGGGGGAGGCCATTCCAGGCCAGGGAGTTGGGAGCAGCTGCTGCGGCAGAGGCGCTTGCAGAGGGCACGCGAGGCTGGCTGCAGCCCCGCTCTCAGCACGTTTTGCTTATACAGGGGTGGACGGCAGCACGAGCAACTCATACAACAGCTCTTACCTTTCTTCTGGCTTCTGACAGAAAAAAAAGGAGAGTCTGTGCCTAAACACACACACACAGGTATATGCATTTTAGGTGTTTTAGGTTTTTTGCAAGGCAAATTCCCAGATGGCAAGAGCTCGCGCTGCACTGCATAACACCTCTCTCGACTGCTGGTTGCCTCCAGCAGCTTCTGGACGGGCGAGCTCGTTTCCATTAAAAAATGCTTCTACTTTAATAAACCAGAGCCCTACTGATCACCCCAGAATATTTCTATTGTGAGTGAATGGTCTACATTATTCTTCTATGCTATTTTAAACACACGCCCCCAGCTCCCAATCAGCAAAGAGCTAAAATAAAAACGTTGGTGAGTGTTGGGGACAGAGCTGCTCTCCCATGCAATTACGCCTGTTACTAATTGGTTTCCATTGAAACGATGAACACAAATTCTGTCTATCTATTCCAATGAATTGGTTGGAATATCAAATACCTCATACTGAGCTTGGAGAGTCAGATCCCAACCCTTTTCTACCCCCCCACGAAGGACAAGATGGGCCATGTTACAACAGCTCTAGTTACAGGAAAGTGCTGAACTAGCCTCACATGGACCCTAAGGAAAGCTCCCTTGGGGCTCACCCGTGAGGTATTTTCAGAAAATAAGGAGACTTGCATGAGCACCAAATTTGGATGCTGGGCTCTACTGAAGGGTCTGCTGCATAAATCCTGCCAATAACCAGCATTCCCGCCTGAAAAGGTGAACATATAGGCAAACTAGCTTGTGCATTTCCATCAGAAATCTGTAAATATAAGGAAAATAAAAATAAAAGAAATCTCAGCAAAATTAGGAGCGCACGCCATACTCTGAATGTTGCTCTGAGAGGCTGTTTATTCCTTCTCTGCTAGAGAAGGCCCGTGCTAAGTTCTTACTAAAAGTTACAGAAAACACACTTTCATTTTCTGAGGTCTCTTTTTGACCACTGCCCTATGCTGGAGCTTCTCCCTGCAGGCCACGCGGTACCAAAGCCGAATTCCCCTGCACGCGGCAGTTAACCAGCTACTTACTACTGTTACAGCCGGGAGTGTAAAGATCGGGTAGGTTTAGGGCTGAAATTTCTCTAGCCGAGCCACTATTTCTGAGGAGCTTGGTGAATTCAGTCAACGTGAAGATGAGTAAACAGAGCTGTGTAAAACTGTAGATGTTTGTATGTGAACGAGGCTCCAAGCTCCCACCAAATACAATGAAGCAGAGAGCGCTCAGCGCTGTGCCCCGTGCTGGGCACCTTCTCAGGGGCCACCTCGCTGCACCTCGGTGCCACTGGCTGTACGGCCTGAGCTTGATTCAATTCCCTGCTCGTGAATATCTAGCGCCCTTTAAAGATGCCCAAGGGTATTTCACGGGACCTGCAGCTGCTGCTCCAGGAGGGCAGGAGCATCCCCCAAGTCTTGCATCTCACACCCTGCCCAGGCAGGTGCCCTCGTCACTACCAGATCTCAAACTGCGGTTGACACCACAGAGCAAGAAACTCAACTGAGCCCTAAATCTCTGAAGAATTTAACAGGAATGCAGAGGCTGAGCACATCTGCAGTCAGCTCCACTCAGACAGCAGCACTTAAGAGCTTTAACCTTAAAAAAAAAAAAAAAAACCCTCAGCCTGAAGTTGCTGAAAGGAGTCAGAACAAGGACGTGTTCTCCCTTGAACAACATCTCAAAACCAAACCACTTCTCTACTGGAAGTCCTCTACTCCATTTCTGTTCATAAGAAATGTTCTGCTTATGTGTTTACTTAGCCCTGGTTTAATTAACAGTTAATCAACCAACTGGCAGACGAGACTGAAGGAGACTGCTTGGACTGAGCTGTACATCCCACTCCGTGGTGCCAGCTGTAGGGAAAAACCAAAGAGAAACTTGTCTTTACTACTCTCCTTATCATTCACCTAGCATCATTCAGCAAATGTGGTAATTGTCATACCAAGACAAACTCCTTTTATCTCACAACCACAACATGCATTTTTGCAGGGAAACACGAATAATTCCATTCTGCAAGTAACACACCCAGAGCACGAACTTGGTCTTCTGCAGAGCAGACTCGATGCGCCCTTGCTCAGATTTTGACCTCTCCAGTTCCTTGCTCCTCTCGCACTCCGGTCGCGTGACTGAGGACCCCTTCACGTGTCAGACGCTAACGCACAGATAACATCAGCTTTTAACATTTCAGAAAGAGAAAAGCAGATTAAAGCCTTTGTAGAAGCTGCACTTCCACACTGCCATCTTGTGTTATGAGCATGAGTTTTGTTTAAATTCAGAGTCCAAACGCTGTCATATAAAGACACAACAGTGTCCATAAAGCATTTTTTTCCTGCGTTCTCCCCTCCGAAGGAAGGAAGAGGCTTTCTTTTGCCCACAGTTGCTGTTTAACAGGGTTTCTTTGAACCCACAAACAGGACTTTTAACAAGGATTAGAAATTCAGCCTTCAAATCTGCAGGAGTTTCATTGCTTCAGCTTTTTAACCCATTCTAAATTTGAAATTCCACACTTTGGTTAATCACAGGCAAGTAATTTGGAGCAAATCAATGAAATAACTTTTCTGGAAAAAAAATAATTAGGGGAAATGAAATTAGAGACCATGTGGAAATATTTGATACTCAGAAAGAGACCGCCTGGCTCAGAGTCATTCCAGGATGCAGAACACCAGCTGGGGAACAGGACCCTGACTCCATAGCAGAGGCAGGAGCTGAGCTTTGCTGAACACTCTGATGGAGTAAAGCAACTTTGAGCTGTGAACAAAAAAGAAAAAAAAAGAAAAAAAGCAAAAAAAAACACATAAAAACAAACAGAAAACCCAATAAAACCCCACTATGTGCATAGTCTGATACCGTCTACTGTTAAGCAAAAGTCTGAAAACCAGCTAGTGCAGAGGGACACTGCCTCCCTTCAACATATCATTTCATGTCCTAAATGAGATCCATAGCACCTAATTTTGATTCCTACTGTGAACTCCTCCAAGGAACCTGATCTTCTGCAACCAAAGGAGAGGACCCAGACCTGGGAGCGCTGTGTGAGCAGACAGGGGCAATGCCCTTCTACACCTGGCCTGTTTGGAGACCAGAGCCTTCACAGCTTGCATGTGGATGTGACCTATGAATGTGTGACCTACAGTGCTACTTACTGGTTTGGGTTACACTGGCGAGCACAAACAACCCCCCAAGCCTTTGCAAGCATTTTTCACAGGGGACACTTCACTGAATGTGTCAAGGCCCAGGACAATCATTCCACAAATGCAACTAAACAGGGAGCTTGGCAGCTGTGGTGGGGTCCATCATTTCTAGACATATAAATGTATTTTTAAACAACATTTAAGAATTTATCACTTGAAAATAATCAACATTTAAAAATAACATTTAAATACAACTCTTACTCAGTCTTTATCTGGAGGGAATTCTTTGGCATATAGCATCTGCCCAAGGGAAAGACTCAAGAAAAACCAAGCCAAGCAGGAGACCCACTATGGGTTAAAGAGCAAAGTAACATCCTAGCATTACACTCTATTACCCGTGCTGTATATTATGCTATATATTTCTAATGCTATAAACAGATTAATGTAGTCAAGTTCATGGGATGAGCGCGCGCACACACACACGCACACACAGAGAGAGAGAGACACAGAGAGACAGAGAGACACAGAGAGACACAGAGAGACACAGAGAGACACAGAGAGACACAGAGAGACACAGAGAGACACAGAGAGACACAGAGAGACACAGAGAGACACAGAGAGACACAGAGAGACACAGAGAGACACAGAGAGACACAGAGAAGAGGATCCTCCAACTCCACCAAGGCTTCCTTGCTCCTGACAAGGCAGCAGCACTGAGCCTGCCCTTGGCACAGCACAAGCTAAAACTCACAGCCTCCCCCTGCCCTCCTACCCATCCCAGCAGTCCCTCCTCCTCCACCACAAAATGCAGCCCCAAATTCTTCTCATCCACACCAAATGCCAGCTTGGGGCCAAACTCTTCCTGGCAGAGGCCAGTGACAGGACAAGGGGTAATGGGCACAAACTGAAACACAGGCAGTTCCACCTCCATGTGAGGAAGAACTTCTTTGCTGTGAGGGTGACAGAGCCCTGGAAGAGGCTGCCCAGAGAGGCTGTGGAGGCTCCTTCTCTGGAGACCTTCCCAACCCGCCTGGCTGCCACCCTGTGCCCCGTGCTCTGGGTGTCCCTGCTGGAGCAGGGGGTTGGACTAGGTGATCTCTAGAGGTCCCTTCCAGCCTCAACCATTCTGTGATTCTGGGACAACTGGCATTGTCCTTGTGGCTTGGGAGGACAGGGATGTGAAGAGCGCATGGAAGGATTTGGGAAGGCCGCCAACGGAAGCAGGGTGAAAGCCGTGTGCATATTGCTGCACTGCCTCAGAGGCAGCGGGGCCAAGGCCAGGATCTCTTCAGGGTCCCCTTTCTAGCCACCCCTTCTGCCCGTGGCGGTTCAGGGCTGCGCATGCAGTCCAAACCATCTCCCTGCTGCACTGCCTGCTGAAGGGGAAGAACAGGGGCAGCCTGGCAGCACCTACAGCAACTGAAGTCTAACATGAGCAGAAAAACAAACAACACAGAGAAGAGCAAAAGCTCTTATGTATATTTAAGGTGATGTTTTAATCCTTTTATAAAAAATGTTTTCCCAAAGCAAAATTCAAACAGGTTTTATTATTTTTTTTTCCCAACAAATCACCTTATGGACATATTTTGCTGGATAGAAAGAAAAGAAACTTCTAATAAATGCATTATCAGAAAATTTATTTACAAATATACTGTAATTCAACAACTGTCCTCCACTCAGTGTGTGGAGGAAAAATTGATAGTTACATTTTTCAAATGGGAAGCAAAAAGGACTCTTCCCTTTCGCTGGATTCCACAGAATATTACACCATCACCACTGAGGAAACAGATTATACTTCGTATTTAAGTTTCAAAAAGCACTTAATTTTAGAAACCACCATATGAAAAGCAAACACATTGTGTGCATTTAAGTGCAACTTCATATTAACCTAGAGAACTCACTTTCAGTATATGTCAAAAATAAAGAGAACAATTGCAAATATATATTTATATTAACTATTTCTCTAACGCTCATTTCAAGAGCTCAGAAACAAAATACCCTCTTCATATACCATTGGAAAGTTAGCTAGTTGATTATAAGCCTCAAAAATATTCTGAAGTTATTACTGAAAATATATGTATTCTCCCTTGTTCCTTCAGTACTTGAAGCTGAAAAGTGAAAGCATTTTTCCCAGACGTTTCTGTACTACAATTACTTTCTCATAAATAAAAATACAGTTATATGAAGGATATAATGCATTGCTATGAAGACTAGGCAAGCAAGAGTTACTCTTAGAAAAACACACACATACACACAATATATATATTTATAGATCTACATCAGCAGCAATCACTTCTTCTTCTATCTGCAACAGTGGTTTCATATCTACATTTGCTTCACATGGAGGTTGGATGTCCGGCTGCTAAGAGAGAGACAGGAGAGATTGTTATTAAATTCTAGCCATTGAAGCAGCTTGGGGGGGAAAAAATTCAAATTCTGCATTTGCTACACTAAAAATAGGGCTATATAGATTCCATGGAGCCATTTCTGAAATTTAGGAGCTTGTCTAGCACCTCCTACAACAGCAAAGAGAAAAAGAAGAAAAAAACAGACCACCCTATTACTCAAAGCATCATGCTCCAGTAAGTCAGAATCCTGCAAACTGTAATAAAGGAAAAGAAATTATACTGCATCTTTCAATTAAGATCTGTAAGTAAATCAATTTCCTGTTGACTTAAATGAACAACCAATCACAAAGCTATAATTCAAAAAATAGCAGGGAGAGAAAAGAGCATTTCTGACACCTGCACAGGACCACAGGACACACTAATAGCTTTTCTATCATGTGTTAGGATTGGATTAAATACATATTCTTTTTTTTTTTTTTTTTAATAAATTTAGATCATTATTCAAAATGACTTCTCTTATCAAGATGAGCCTGTTCAGCAACTAAGGATGACTCCTGGACACCACTTTCTTAGATCCATGAAGAAAGCAGAATGACTGTACTGTTTTGGCTGTTTGAACCTGCTTCATAACAAGGCAGTAAAACCAGCTACCAGCAGCTTAAAAGTGAGGAGTCACCACCTTTGAGAAAGAGGAGCTGCCAATCAAACCCTATTGAATTGAAGCTATTCACTAATACACCAACTTAAATATGAAAGCTATTGACTGGCGCAGCTGTACAAACACTTGAATTTATTACTTTTTTTATACTTGAGCACAAAACACTTGACCACAAAGATGACCTACAGTGGTACAGACCGCAGACCAAGCACCTTACCTTTGAATCGGAGATAGCAGTCATTGCAGAAGAGCTCGTTGTTTCGGATTCTGACTTCAGCCCCGGAGCGGGATCCCCCGAGGTCGCACCCGCAGGCGACGCACTGCACGAAACACCAAAAGTTAGCAAATCTGTACGAAACTTTAAGAAGAGAAAACAGTACTCAAAAGCAGCTTGGATTAAAGTGCAGAAAGCTTGAGCCATAGACCCACAACCACTAAAAGCAAATGCGTGACAATTAGTAGATCAAAACGCAACCAGCCTTGAGAAATTTTAGGACGATGACTGGGCAACGAAGAGCAAAGGCACATACACGAACTAAACAGATACAAAGCAGAAGCTGTTCAGAGATTAGTTCATTAAACCTAATTTGAACCTCAGTTTCTCTGAAAACCGGAGCTGGCTCAACATGAAAGAATTTGTTGTTCGGGCAGCAGTGGCGGGTTTGGCACAGAGCACCTGGGCGCATTGCAGCAGCTTCCATGTGGCTCCCTGGCAGTTTGGCACTCAGAGCAGCAAACACTCATGTAATCCCCATTTTACTGGGTTTTGCATCATTTTAACATGCTCTTCTCTGGAGAGAGGGGGGCAGTTGCATTTTTTTTCCCCCCCTGGATAAACACACGAACAGCTCAATAGCTTTCATGCTAACTATTTAAGTGTAGTGGCTGAACCCATCTTTGCTATGGGTATGAAGCACCTCTGGAAAGACTCCAGCTCAAAGTGTAATGCTCTCCTTACTGAATTTACTAAACAAGATGGTTGGCTGTCTCCAAAAGGAGAGATAACTAGCCTGGTTAAATGGGCAATTAATCTTTTGGATGGCAGCTTGTTCAACAGCTCATTAATCTTAAGAAATTTAGAGAAGGCAAATTTGTAATATTCTTGGCTTGCTCAAAATCTACTGATCGATCCTCTTGCAGAAAATGTAAGTTCTGTGGAAAGGGAGTGAAGAACAACTTCCCCAGGTGACTGAAGTCCTTCCTCCTCAGGTGAGCAGGAACAGTGAAAGCCTTCTAATCCCTTGCGAGTTTCTGGCTGATGCATTTGAGTTGGGCATAGAGGAAAATGTTCTCATGCAGACACAGAACAGGTCCTCCTAAACCTGCCAGAGGAAGCAGGCTCCAAGGAGGTCTCCAAGTCAGAGCCTAATTCCTCATCTGGGAAGTGGGGAATATCTGGGAACTCAAGGGAACTAACTTCTACATCTTTTTAGAGGGACACAGAGCTGAAAATAATGCATGCCCCAAACCAGCACTGGCTGTGACCATCAGCTCCGCAGCGCGGGGCAAAACAGTGCTCTTCCCTTCAGCTAGAAGGGACCAATCACTTCAGGCAATTCAGTAGCCAATTGAATATTCAGGTATCTCAAACCTGAGATCTTCTGAAAGGATGTGGTTTCTCTAGGAGAGGTGGCTCAACACCTGATTTTTTGCCGTCTACCCAAAGGAGGAAGAACCACGTCACACTGGTCACCTCGCTCCCTCTGCCACTTGCAACACAGCCCTGGCTGAGCTGAGGCCCTGCAGACGGGACTGCCCCACAGGAAGGTGCCTGCAGCACGCTGGCCGAGCAGAAGGCAAAGCAGGAGGTTAGTAGAGCCCCTGTGAGCGTGACACGGACAGCCATGCGTGCTCCTGCCAGCCGCTGCTCCTTCGCAGCGGGACGCCGGCCTCTCACCTTAAAGCAATGCAAATGGTAACAAAGACCCAGAGACTCAATGATCATGGCTGCTCCTTTGCCCAGAACGTTATTACAGTACGAGCACATTTTCTTCCCACTGACCGACCTAAATAGAGAATGAAAATCCTTAAAAGTCAGCTCGAAGAGGTTTAAAAGGCAAGGGAAAGTTATCAAAGGCTTTTGGGGATTAAAAACAAAAACAGAGAATACTGGTAACAAGTGGACTCTTAGGCTGCTTGGGGAAAATGGGCTGAAAATGAGTATTCTGTAGAGCTGAGAGCTAGAGAAAGCTAAATTAAAGCTAATTTAAATGAAAGGTACATAGAAACAAATAAGAAAATTGTGTCAGATTCCCAGGAGATATTTTGTTGCATAGAATGCCTTCTACAAATAAACCTAAAAAAAGGATATTGTTAAGTTTGGAGAGTACAGACACACATTTTTTTTCTGCTCCTGCCTCACTTTTTTCTTGGGAAATCATTAAAGGCTGTATTACCGCAACCCCACTGCCAAGTGCCACCATCTGCACCTTCTTAGATAGCAGAAGGCCAACCCTAGACACTCAGTAACTCTTTGAATGTATGCCACACTGAGGTCACTTTCCACAGATCCATGGGGATGCTAGCAAGTCAGAAAGTGCAAATAAGAACAAGATAAGCAAACATGTTTAAAAGGGTCATTTTCTTATAGTATAAAGAGTGCAGGAGCCTAGTTTTAAGGAAATTAGTCAATTTATCAAGTGACTGAGAATACAATAGGAATTTTTACAGTGTTATTCTATACAGTACATGCAATTGTGTGGATGACTCTCTACAGACCTTATGTCAAGGTACTTTTTAAATGCATCAAGTGTGTAAGACAGCAGTTATCTACCCTGAATTCCTTTTTTATTTCAAAATATGTTGCAATTCTTGTTCTCCTTCCAAGATTAAAGACCACATCCTACTCTGTAATTCTCCAAGGTCATTGGTTATGAGCATTCCTGAGTGCTGCTTGAAAGATACCGACCACGTGCCAGAAAGCAGGTGGACAAGCAATGAAGATGAAGGCAGGAAACCATGGGTTTTGGGAATTTTTTGTTAAAAGAAGTCCAAGAAAATAAATGCCTGAAATGTCATCTGGAGAAAGCTTTTACTAGTCATTTTGGTGATCAAGCAGCTTGGAGACTGATGATTTATTATTTTTGGGGGTAGTCTAAAGCAGTGATGACAAAGCCAGGGGAAGTTTCTAAGTGGCTGCAAGGAACAGAGAGGTAATCCCAACTCATAGTTCCAACATCCCTTTCAGCCAAAAAACTCAAGGCACTTTTCACAGTATCACAGAATGGTTGAGGTTGGAAGGGAACTCCAGGGATCACCTAGTCCAACCCCCTGCTCCAGCAGGGACACCCAGAGCACGGGGCACAGGGTGGCAGCCAGGCGGGTTGGGAAGGTCTCCAGAGAAGGAGCCTCCACAGCCTCTCTGGGCAGCCTCTTCCAGGGCTCTGTCACCCTCACACCAAAGAAGTTTACTTAACTTCTTGAGTAAGGCTACCAGTGAAAACACTGCTGCAGACCTCAGTGTCTCAGAGAGCCTGCTGTTCCCCACGGGCTCACGTGGTTGTGGCAGAAGGACACTACCGACCTGCTGTGCGGCTGCGACCTGGGCTGGGAAGCAGAGCTGGGTGCCTGGGCCCGGGGGGCAGGCTGGGACAGAGAGGAGGCTCTGGTGGAGCTGGTCGGCGGAGGGGCTCTGCTGGAGGAGGGAGTGCGCATGTAGGCTCGGTTCGACGTGGACACTGGGCGACTGAAGTCCTGACTAGATGACAGAGAGGAGGAGGAGGAAGACACGGACTGATTCATCCATGAGTGAGGCCTCCAGGAGCTTGTTCTTGAAGAATCGAGGTTGTCCAAGGACTCGCCCCTGTAACATAGTTACATATGCAAATGTGAGGGGCAGGACAGCTAGTCCAAGAGCCATACTCCAGTTTTAAAAATGAAAACATTATCCTAGCATTTTAAGGATCTTCCAGAAAGAGTACTTTTGTTGGATCACCCTGAGCAATGCTTTTAATACACTGATGGAAAGTGTTTCAGCTGCAAACTATCCTTTGTGCCCAGTGCTGGTGTCAGGGATAAAACAAGGGGAGATGAAAGGAAGGTGGCCCTCCAAGACAAGAGAATAACAGCAGAACAGTCCTCACTGCGCTCTTACTGGGGTGAACTATCCCCAGTCTATTGCATATCAACATAGCCCAGAGAGTGGATTTGTTTTTGTTTTCTCCAAGGGATACCAGTTTGGAAACAAAGATCCACCCACCTCTGGATAACGACAGGGTCCAGAAACAAGGTGTTGGCGCAACTGCCACACACTCCCATGACTGATAACTCAGCCTGTTTCCCAAGTGACAGACCCAACATTTACATGTTAAAGCAAGACAGGAACACTAGACTTTCCAAAATCACATTTCTATGTAGAAGAGGTATTATTTTGCTACAATAATTGATTTCCATAAGGAATAGTCATGCTGAAATTCTTAAACGAATTTGTCAGTGACAAGGTACACTACTGATTTGTATTGCTGGTATATCAACCAAAAGCTAAGGGGTCACAGAGACACACCTCCACGCTCTGTACTCACCATAATTGAATGCCACCTATCAGAGAGGCTACTCTCTGTACTGCTGTCCAGGCTACCTCACAGTATTTTTACAGACTGACTACGTTTCCATAATTGCAATACGAACCAAAGCTTCGAACGACCGAACGCAAACACCTAACGAGACACTCCGTTCTTAACACGACTCCTACCTCCTCATGCTATTGCTGTACAGACTAATGGGCTCCTTGTGTACACTGGAACTGCGTTGCCTAATCCAGCTGCTGTCCGTATGTAGAGATGTTCTCTTTCTCATTTCCTGAAGGATTTGCTGTCTCTCCAGCTCTGCTGCAGACAGGACGTGCTCCTTCTGAGACCCCTTCTGTGACTCGCTGGTATTCCAAGACCTTTCTGAGTATTTGCTGTGAGTACCTGCTTGAGCAATATGCAGAACGATAACACATAATGAGATATCAAGTACCCAGGACCCTGCATATAGTTCTAGAAGCAATAATTCACCACAGTTCACAGATTATTCTATTTCCCTTTTCAGATTTGAGTTTCAAATTACCAGCATCAAACTCCAGAATATATTTCTGTAATGAATAATGATGTTTTATTTGTATTGCTATTAGCATGGCCCTTTACACAATTTTTCATTTAATCTATAAATAGGTATTTTCCTTCAGTTTTATTGAAAGGCTTTTAAAAGAGTGGCACGTAGCTCCACAAGTTAGATTCTTCTTCTCCATTATCACTGAAGCATATGTAGAATACATAACTGAATGGTGGGATATTTTCTTTCCCTTTCAGTTTTACTTTCTTTTTCTATAAGTTATTTCTGTTTTCAATTTTTTTTTTTCTTTGCTATCCAAGGTGCTAGAAACTTTCCTTAACCTTGAAATGCTTATCTTGATACACATTCGTATATCTTTAAATCTTGCAGATTTTTCTCTATCATCTGGATGCTCTGTTAAGGAGCCAAGGGAAGTGACATTTGTGGCACAGAAGGCCTTTTGATCCCTGCCTGAAATTTTGCAAGAAGAAACAAACAAATTATCTTTCTTTAATATAGGTTTAAATGTTAGATGGCAGCATCTTTGTTTTTTTCTAAACACTATAAATATCCTTTACAGTTGAACTACTGAATTGAGAAAATTACTCAAAAATAAGTCACTTGAATTTAAATTTCAAACCTTATAAATTCTGTTCTGACTACATTTTTTCTCTGTTTTATTGCTATAGATTACCATTATACAATATGGTGAACGTTTATTCTCTCATTAGTTTCAATGACCAAATTTTCATGTTCCAAACACTATTGCCAATTCATAATATTTCCTCTAATCCAGTATTTATTTTTCTCAAATTCATAACTCTAGTTTAATATATATAAATATGTATCTCCTTTGCTTCTGTTTCAAGTCATCTTGTTTCAGCCATTTATTTACAAATTCTACTCATATCCAATCATTCATTGTCATCCACTATTAGTATAAAGCCATTACTACTACAAAAGCTTTTCCATCACATTTCAGACACAGAAACAGCTTTTGTAAGTTTACTGCTGTAATGTGTAATGTATTTGGAATATTATTTATATAACTGAAGAATGCAACTCAAGAAAGGCAGCAGTGTCTTGGGAAAAAAAAATAAAAAGCTACTGTGACAGGACAGTACCAAGAACTGAATTCTGGCTGTGTTAGTACTACACTAACAGAAGTTAAAAACAGCAGGCAGTTGGGCCAAACACCTATCATCTTGCAGAGCTTTTATTGACAGAGTAAACACAGCATGAGCACATACAAGAATGTGAGTGCTAGACCTACAGGACAGTTTATCTTGTAAAGTTTCAGTCATCTAAAAGTTAAGCATCTAAGTTTCCTTTGTAATCACTACTAAGACACTCAAGAGAATAGGTCTACAAAAAATATAATTAGCTATCTGTTGACTGTATCCATTTTCTCTTCCCATTAAAACTTAGTAAACTGGACCATGTTTTGAATTTGAAGCATGATGCAGCTATCAAAAAGGTCTTTGACAATTAACCTGGTTAGAATCACTACAACTGATGCTGGACCAGTTTCCAACAAAGATTCTTTTAAAGAACAGAGAAAATTAAACAGTACTTGCCATTCTTGTTTGTTGTGACTTCATCCAGTTCTGAAGTTGACTTGGACTTATTCCTAAAGGCACAGAAAACATTTATTTTTGTATCTTAACTAGTAAACCCAGTCACAGACAAAGATCTTGTCACTTGGAATTACAGACAGCCAACCCTTCCTTTCACCAGCCCTCTCATCAACCACAGGGACAAACAGACAAAAAGACAGCTGGATATTAAGGGGAAGGGAAGGCATCAATACTGGCCAACACACATAATCACATATTAAAGACTTGCAAAAGTTCCCATTTTCATCTATAAGGGGACAAGCATTGTATTTATTGAATAGAAACAGACAAAATGAAATGCTTATGGAATCTTTGCAAAGACTACAGTCAGACTGATAACTTTCAAAGCACGTATCTAAAATAACCTAATTTTATGAGAAAATGAAATCGTACTTTAATTGTACTTTTTAAAACTAGTATTAGCCAAGAAAGGCCATTCAAATATACAGGAAAACATATGGTAAAAAGATGGGTTTCTGACACTACGAAAAGGAGCTTTAGCAACAGCTTTCTGATATCTTATTAGTCTTATTTGCCAGCTTCTCAGTTTAAAATAGTTCAGAAAGAAACAGATCTCCTTTCCCGGGCCATGACCTCAACAGTGAAGCTATGGATGGCTGCACAGAAGCATCTTTGCACTGTGACACTTCCTGCATAAGACAGAATAGAGTCTTGTGTTTTATCAACAGGTAAACGCCACCTCTCCAAGTTGCACTGAATTTCTTGGTGTCCCCCCCCTGTTCTGGTTATCTGATGTAGAGTGCTGATCTACTCATCTGAGGTTGCACACTTGTTTGTAGTGAACAGGACTTCCAGAGAGCAGGGCATCCTGGTCCAGGATGGCTTTAGCACCTCAACCTCCTCCTCACATACACAGGTATTTAAGAGGTAACTAGATAATGGAG
Organism: Nothocercus julius; assembly: GCA_013398735.1. NCBI lineage: Eukaryota > Metazoa > Chordata > Aves > Tinamiformes > Tinamidae > Nothocercus > Nothocercus julius. Next base: position 748,025 of record VZSV01000040.1, read on the forward strand.
GCAACTTGCTGAAGTTTTAGATCTTTCAGATCTAAACAGGTCCTGAAGTTGTGCCCTGTTAAATGTTGAGCTTCCTCATAGTACAGAAGTGCATGCTGATTCAAACTATAAGAACTGATTAAATATACAGCAGAGAGCATCCTTTGGAGCTATAATATGATGCTACCTAGGACAAAAGCTTGATAGAGGTGTTGCAAATTTCAGTTGTTATGGAGGTTTGTTTTTTGACACAAGCAATAAATTCAAAGAGAGAAGAAAAAGTTGTCTATTCAAAGACCCAATATATCTGTAATACCTAAGATTCTATTGAAATGGATTTTAAAAAGCACATGAAAATCAAATAAAAACCATCAAACTGCTCGGCAGACTAAAACAAAACAGTCAAAGACAACCCTGTTAAAACTTAATGTGTGGCACAGCTCTTGCCCTCCTGCTCCGTGTGCTGCTGCTCCCTCTGCCCTCCCTCTCTGCTGCTACCTCAGGTTTCACAATGGCCATCAGGACAACTGCACCTTCCTTTGTACAGTATGTTACGACACAACCACAATTTTAGCTGAAATTGTTTTCCAGTCAGGTAAGTCTAGTGCCACCCACGTATTGACTTCCTTACAGTTCTGCTTCTCCCACTAGAATCCTGCTGACTAACTGTTGTTTACAACACAGCCTAAAACCTGCCAAAAGTCAGGCTACTTTTTTTCCTTAAGATGAAAACATGACACGAAAACTGCAAAACACAGCAGTGATACATAATATAAACTGAATCACAGTTAAAGTTATTGGACATTTCAGGGCCTTCTGATACAAACACAGAGATAGATGATGCTGAAATTCAATATCCCACATACCTGTCAGCAAATGACTGATCAGGTCGCTCTTCGATGGTTTTAGAAACCTCATAACGCTCATAATGCCTACAGACAAGATGGATCATTAATTTCAAATACTGAGAAAAATGTATACAGAAATACAAATATTCCCTACTAAAAATACTCAGCAGACCCTTAAGCATACAAAAAGCGTGAATGTCCTATGCAGGATTTGTCTTATTAGCCAGAAACAAAAGAACCCCAAAATAAGGTTGCTGGCAAATCTGCCTGGAAGTACTTGCTCTTAAGTAGCAAAGAATCTAGACCTCAACATGCCAAACAGGTTAACATCAACTGCTGAAGATAATGTTTCAACCTACCTAGTAATTTAATTTATTATTACCTGTCAACAAGAGAATGGCCGGGTCGATCCTCCGTTGTTTTAGATACTTCATAGCGCTCGTAATGTCTATAAGCAAAACAGGCACAATTAAATACATATTAAAAAAATGAAGCTGAACAAACAGTAGGCATACAGAGAGAAAAACAAGAAAGCTCAAGTGCATTGGTTAGGAACAAGAAAATCTATGAGAAAACACTGCAAAAATCGCAGGTATCAGTAAATGACAGTGCTTATCTGTCTCAAAGCCAGGATGTAAGCTTTGCCCAAGCACTACAGCTCTACACAAGCTGAGTGCATATTCTATCAGACTTTCTGGATGTAGCCTGTAACCCAGAAGGAGAAATGCTAAAGCAATGGGACAAAGCTCTTTCCCACTCGCCTGCCCCATGCCTCCGTGCTCAGCCACTAGCCGACAGCAAGCACAGCTCTGTGGGGAAAGCATCACAGTTTCACACCTTGTCATGGTTATGGAATGTGTCTGACAGGGGCCTGTGCCTATCACAAGCAAACATTTAACAGTAGATACCTGAGACTGCAGTTTACCTGAACCTGTTCATTTCATTAAGCAAAGCCATCCTTGTTTAGCAACATGCATCCTTTTGTGGCAATCTCAGAAGCAATGAAATCCTCCAGGACTGAAGCACGTATCAAGGATTTAGATATGCAATTATGACAGCTTATTAAGTTACTGCACAAAGTCTTATTATCCTACCACTGTGGCAAGCTAGGACTACAGAGACACTCTGGCTCAGCTGCCAAGAACAACCTGTTTAGCCATCTTAGCCTCTGGCTTTGCTCAGTGGGGACCTCAAAAGCTGCAGTCCTTCAAACACAAGTCAAAGTAACTCCACATCTCACCATCTACTCTGCAATCTCAATCTATGCAATTTTGTAATCATGTTTTCCTCTCCTAAGATTAAATTTGACGTTAAGCATTATCTTCAGTCATCTCCTTCTGCCTATAGAGGTGTGTGGGGGGGAAGCCCTCAAGGGAATCAACAAAGATTACTGCCTTGCGTGAGCAGCTGAGTGCACAATGAAACAAGAAAAGGTTCTCGTTCTAGTCTTTCATTCAGATTAATCTCCCATGACACCTGTAACAGGAGGAGGAAGCTTTTATGGACAAGAACATGTGTTTTTAAATCAGCTGATTACAAAAAAGGGCAAAAAAGAGGCAATTAATCAGCTGTTGAAGAAGAAACTGTTTCACATCTAGAATAAATACCCACAGTGGATACTTCTAACAGGCTGAAATATCTAAGCTAGTGTCTGTTATCTCAGGTATCAGAATGGCCCTTGTTGGATAATTAATACAGCAATTAACTGTATTGTTGCATTGTCAAACTAAAAGGGGAGAACTCTCTTGAAATCAGATGTGCAATTGCTGGAGAACAGGTAACTCACTCTTTCTTCCTAAAGTCCTATAATGTTGAACAACTGGCTTTAAACCTACGATTTTATACAGAAACCCTAAGTTTTCACAGTAAGTGCTTCAGGTCATCTTTGATTTGGTGGAAATTACTGCATTTATACTTAGCTTCCTGTTTAAAAATCAGCAGAATTGGATTAAAAGAACACTTGATACTTGAGGAAAGAGGTTGCCTTAGACCAAATACTTTTACTTTTTAAGAGACGAGTAGCCTCAGCAAGATCATTTGTGCAATAAAATGTCAATATGGCACTTATGGCATTTGTGGTCAGGCTGCAGCAGTTTAAGCTATCACCGAACAGCTTCTAGTGGCAAAATGCAAAGATGCACATGCAGTTATTTCTAATCAATTGCAGGGAAAAATAAATCAGACTGACTTAAGGTAAAACAGTTTGCAACAAAGTGGGCTAAGGAGCATTAGGGGGGAGGAATTTCCCAGTGCATTTGGGACTTTTGCCCTCGTTTAGAAATGTCTTTGAACTTCTATGCAGATGGAAAGAGAGCGCACATGCCCTTTGACAACCTTTGGTAGTGAGGAGTCTCTGCTGAGGCTTCCCTCTGCCTCTCCTCGCGCCGCCTCTGCTCCTCTGCGCGTTGCTGCTCCTGCTCTTTACGCTGTCTCTCAAGCTCCCGTTCCTGGAGCTCCCTTTCTTGCTGCAGACGGAGGGCTGCTTCTTCCTGGGCCCGCTGTTCCTCCTGCAGCCTCCTCTGCTGCTCCTCCTTGTCCTCCTCGTGCAGCAGGGAGGCCGTGTCTGGGCCGTCAGGAGCATTTGGTCCAGGGCTCGTCCTCCAGCTGGATGCTGAGGGGGCCCGTGTCGTGACAGACATTGTGTCTGCAGTCAGGACAGTCTGCTCCTGCAGCAGGAAGGGGAAAAAGATGGTGTTGAGGGAGGAAAGTTGGAATTTCTTTGTTGTTTATTCTGTAACAGGAGATTAGGATAAAAATCAACCCACATTTCCCAGTGCAACGCACAGTGCATACTTTGGTTTCATCTTTTGAATGTCTACAAGCACATTCTCTACAGCAAGAGCTTCATTTCATACATTCATTTCAAGTAGCCTTATTTAGCTCTGTGGGCTGATGTGTCCACTAGCATGTGAAACATCCTTCTTTCTGAAAGATCTAAAACCCACTTTTCAAGTCAGCTCGTCTCCACTTACGTCTCCACTGTAAACAAGCCCTTCTGTGATGCCCACAATAATAAAAACCAATGCATACCAGCATTTTTTCTTACCCTCCTTACTCAGAAACCTGAGACCTACTTAAGGGAACCACTCCAAGCACGTACCAGACTAATGAATCCCACATGACTTGTCATGTAGAGAAGGCCCCCATCCTCCTGTGTCCCTTAAGCATCTAGACATCACACCTCAGCCCTACCAGTATATGGCACTTCTCTTAAACAAGAGAAAAGGTCTTGCAGTGGCTTAAAGTCTTTTAGTTGACATGAACCGATGCTCTATGCCAATTAAAGACCCGTTCAGTCTTTGATTTTAATGATTAAAAAGATGACATGTCTTGCATTCTTTTGCTGCCAAGTTCTCTAACAGGTCAAAGAGGTTTCTTACTGAAGTCCTAAGGTTCAAATTAGAGCCATCTTGTTCTTGACTCTCTATAAACCTAACTGCTGTATCTAGAATGTCTAAAGCAGCACTCCTTGATCTCCTACAGCAATAGAGACCTCAGACACCTCCCACATACAGGAAAAAAAGGAAAATATCTTTCATCTTCCTATAGGCAACAATCACAAAAGTAGACAGCTACAGAAACTGGAGGCATTTAATATTTTGAAACACTGCAATGCTAAAGTTCATTTAATATGTAAATTTATCACAGAGAAGATGAATAGGATGACAGGAACAAGGAAGCCACTTATGAATGGGTGTAAGGCTGAAGCAACAGAGCAGAATTTCCATAGGTAACACAAGCAGTTACATATCATTCAGCAACAAATCATTCTCGTTCTGGTCACAATAACACCCTATATGTAATAACTTCTTGTCAATTTATTTCTGGTATCAGTTCCTTAACCAATCTATGAGGCAAAACAGGTTGCGGAACATCCCGTTTCCTCCTTCCTTATCTTTGCATCCTGTGACTCTGCATCCAGCCAAATCATAGACAATATGTTTATTTTAGAAGCATTGATCTTCCAGAGTGAGAAGATACATCACACAGCAAATTATTTCTCTACTATTAATGAAGAGAGCAGAGAAAAATAAAAAAGCCATGAAACTGTACTGTTACAGGTTAAGCCATATTCATAGCCTACCTCATCTAGATATTTGGAGCTCTCTTTTTCTGCTTCCTGCTTAGCTCGTAACCATTCTTCCCTCAGTTTTTCTTGTTCCCGTTGGTATTTCTCCTGTTAGGTTAGATTAAAGGTAGACGCACAAAACTATGGAATACAGTATTGCATTAAAATATAAGAGTATTACATTAAATATGCTTAAATGACATAGAACAGTCAGAGTGGTGTGGTAAAAACATGCTGGAGCTCCACAAGGACATTGGGTCTGGCATGAGCAAGCAAAATGCTGGCCCCAATGGAGTCAAAAGGAATTTGGTCATGGATTTCACAGAATTCAGGTTTACATGCTAGGTCTCCTAACAACCATCTTTACATCTGCTACATTCCCAGCCTTGCAGTTTAGTTTCCATTTGAACAAACCTCAGCTATGTAAGGTATTTCTTGAAAGACAGAGTAATTGTATTTAACTTGGAATTGGACACAGTAGTAAGGTAAACACAAAGTGCCCTCTGAGTGAAATATGAGGCAATAATTTGGTTTGAGCAAGAACACTTGATCTTTGGGAAGCTTATCTAAACAAAAGCCAATTTCTGGACCTCTGAATTTGTCCTATGACTGGATTTGGTGTGAAATCTATGCAGTGTCTTAAGGCGTTACTCAAGGCACACAATAAATGGTTTAGTGGGCTTAGTCGCTTCTGAGGTCTTGGGTAAAGCAAAATGCTTAGCAATGTCAAAAGCATCCTCTCTAAGATGTTGGCAGTAAATCAAAAAATTAGTTTTCCTCTTATTTGAAGAAATAATCATTGAGATCATGAGAAAGAAAAGGAGCAATATTGCTCTATTACCTATTAGAAATAGGTAGCCAAATGTTATTCTTTAAAGGCATCTCTCCAAGCTTCAAATAGACCCAAAACAAAACCACACAGATCTTTAGGAAGGTTCAGATCTAGACTTGCAGAGTTTACAAGCTAAGAGGAATGAGAAAAGATAAAATACCCTACGAGCATTGGGTTTGCTAATGCATTTGCATCCCAAGAGTTTTGACATCTGAATGCATCATCAAGAGGCCTTCTACGGAGATGACGACGTTCACCAATGTCTCTGCTAGCCAACAAACTTTAGATAACTAACCTTAACTTCATTTTCAGACCTAAGTCTTACAGCAATGACCACAGCCCATTGAAATATGACCCATTCAACCCTGAAACATTTTATTTATTTTTAGTTTTTAAACTACTGTCCTAAAGCAACACACATCACCCCTTTCCTCCAGTTCCAGTAGATTGGAGGAGAAGGTTTGAGCCTGTCAGCTTCAGCTTCCTGAACTCCCGGAAAACAGGATGGCCAACAAACAGGATGGTAACAGGCATCTATTCAAGGCAACGGCTCCCTTCTCCAAATACAAGGTGACACCTCAAGTGGAAGGTAAACCTCACCCTAGAGACAATTTTCTTAAACAGAACTAATTCAAAAGCCAAGACAGCTGCCCCTTAGGTTTCTGCTTGACCTTTAAATTATGTTGCTAGTAAGATCCTACCAGTCTTGCAATGGTTGAGCATTTCTGCCTATAGTGAACATGCAGCCTAAGTTTTGATTTCATGAAGCTCCCTAGCAAATTTCCCCCGTTTTTTTTCCCCCTGAGTCGCTCACATGGGTTTCTGTTCTGCCAAACACCACCTGAAACTCTTCTTGGGACATCAACAGTTTCAGGAATTGAGAAAGGGTTTCTTCCCTGGCAGTTACTAGCCTCAAAGGATGCCACCCGTGATTATGGGGGATCAGCTTTACCTGCAGTAAACGCTCCTGCTCCTTTTGCCATTTTTCCTGTCGCTTTCGTTCTTCTTCTTGATCCCAAACCCGACGAGTAGGAGCACTAATGGATGGGACTGGGAGCTAAAATAGCACAGAAATGAGGTGTTTTTGTTATCTTTCCCCATGTAATCACTACTTTACGTTTTAAAATGCATCTTCCTACAAAATGAGAAATACACAAGTCATTACAAAGAGCACAGCTTAAGAGTGACAAGCACCTAGATCAGCACTTTCTCAAAGAGGCAGAACACACCCATTCTCTTACACACCAAAAAAAGTTTAGTCAGTCATTGATCAGAATTTTAAAGCACTGTAAAAAGCAATAAAAAGCTGAAGGTTTCCTAAAGCCACCAGGGCTATACAGCTAGTAAGCAGTTTGTAAATAGTACTTACATCAGGCATTGCAGTCTCTGGGCCTCCTGCAGGACGTAGGAATAGAAGGCAAAGAAAAATAAACAGAAATTTAGAACCCTATTTGTTACTGCAAGACTTATTTAAGTGTGGAAAATCTTAATTTCAGGCTAATTTTTGCTTCTCGGGTAAGCCATGCTTGCATCTGACCCTCCTTCATTTACTTGAGGGCAGAACTCAATAGGTGCCTTCAGCCACCGTGCGCTGGTGCCACAAAGCTCGACCTGCTGTTGGGTGCCAGCAGCAGCTGCCTCGGCAGCAGCACAGAGGTTGCTGGCCATGGCCTTCCCGTCACAACGGTCATGCTCAGCAACGCCCTGGACACGAATCAACAGCAATGGGCTTCCACGGGTGGCTTCTCCAGCACAAGTGGCATTTTCCCTGGCCACCGTCCTCCTTTCCTGCTCCCAAACGCACGCTCGGCTTTGAGCCTGCCAATGCTCCCCACGACCTGTGCTATCTGAGGCCATCGTGCTTGCTTTTAGCCTACGACAGCACGATTGAGAGGGGCACGTGTTATGCTAACCAAAGAAAATTTGATAAGATAGGGGCAAGTACAAATTTAAATGTAATCTTTCCCTAAACATCATCTTACATCTTGATTTTTGTTTGTTGCTAGTGAACTTGTTACTCAGCGATGTTTTTAAAAAAAATACATAACAGCAAGAATTGAAATATTTCTCTACAGTATGAACAGAGGAAGCTGAGAAGGGAGGTGAGATTTTGGATCAAGAGAGACACCTGATAAATCTCAGATCAGTGCCTAATCTACTTATGCACACTTTTCACTATGAGGCCAGAACAGCCACAGTGACAACTGGAATCGATCCCCTGTGCAAGTGAACCGGGGATGTGAAGAGCAGCAGAGGAAACAGATGTCTCGCTGCCTTCTCTCCTCACCCCAGACATTTATGCTGGCCTACATGTATTCCAGAATAACCATCTTTCGTTCTCCTGTAGCATCACGGTGTCAGAGGTTGGAAAAGAACCAAGATGCACTGAATTAACACTCTAAAAACGTGTCCTTTTTCCTCAAGTTAACCACTCCAAATATTGCTATAAAACTAACAGAAATAAAACCAAAATTCATAGCAATCCTTTAAATATCTGATCAAACAAAAAACCCAGCAACCTCATCCCCCCCCAACATTGCAGATACAAATACAGGGGAAGTATTTGAAAGAACCATAAACACAGATCAAAGCTTTGGCATTTCACAAATCACTTCTTGAGAAATAAATGGAGAGAGAAGAAAAAAAGCCATCACCACAGAGGACAAAGCCCTGGCTCCACCAAAATCACTGGTTTGGGCCAGAATTTCACTCTTACAGGCCACAGCCGAAGAGCAAAGCACACGTAATATGAAGGCAGCATCAGACATTGAGCAGTAGTGGAAGCACGTGAGCATGCGAGTTGTGACATGCAAAATACCAAACAGCAACCTACAAAACCAAAGTTGAGTGCCTTATTTGGTCTTCAAAAATAAGATTTCATTCAAAATTTATATTGGTTTCCTTGAGATCTAAGTGACATTACCACATAACAGAGGGCCAGCAGCTGCATGCTGCGCTTGGTTAATTTAGAGGAAAGTCTAGAGCTGCAGCTCCAAATAAATTCCAATTTGCTGTTAAACATTTTACCAATGTCTCTTAGAATTCTACACTAAGCCTCTGCTCGAATGGTCAGCATTTTTCTGGTTTGTAGGTAGTAGCAAATTTGAACAGAGTGCTATATTTCTTACTCCTACCCAGTGGTGGGGAGGGAAAAAAAAAGCTTGAAAGCTTGAGTAACATACAAGAGATTTAAAAAGCTTCAGATATAAGAGAACACACAAAGACCCATTACCACAAAGGTAGACCCATGAATTGTAAGAATAACCTGATGACCCTGGGGAAAGAAGGGAAATTAATTATGTTGCTTTACCCAAACTGCATCAAGCAATGCTGAAGAGGCACGATACCCAGCACCAGAGCCTTGTTAGGAAGAGTGGGCAACAGGAGGAATTTCATGGGAAGTACATGAGATATTAGCTCTTGGTTTTACCTTGCTCAAAAAATTGTGACCGCCTTTTTAAGTTTTTCAAAGAAATAGGTTCAGATGCTATTTGAAAAAATACAAAGAATACAAACAAGTCAATGACATGCTGTCTTCTCCTAAGTTATCACCACCAGTGGATAACAGGAAACATTTGTTAGACCTCTAATCTACAGCACTGGCACTTCAAAATACCTGGAACACAGAGGACATCTGATCGTTCATAACAACAAATACAGTTTTTAGTAGGTTACATTATATACTAGTTAGTATTTTACTCTAGCACTAGCACTGTCCAACTAGGACAACAGTACAAGGCTCCCACAAGGACTCAAGGCTCTTCCTGTACAAATTAAGCCCCCTGAGATAACCAAATGAGGAGGCTGCTCGCAACAGGCTCCATTCAAAGTCAGCAGCAAGGTATTTCCAGAGGGCAACAGACCCATGAGGGGAAACTCCTTCATAAACCACCAAGCACATGCAAGATAAAATAAGAAGTTCCCATTTTACGGTTACTGTTCTCCACGAGGAAGTAGACATACCTGCTTTCTCTCTCTGTCACCATGTAAGGCTAGATTTGTTCATAACATCATGAATAATTGGTCACACCAGAAACCATCAATATTTTCTCAAGGAATAAAAGTTAACAAGACAAACAAGAATAAC
>VZSV01000040.1:758630-769550 GCA_013398735.1 Nothocercus julius
CCAATATCTGTGGATTTCTCTGAAATACTCCTCATAAAATTAAATAAATATTTAATATTTATTTAATAAATAAATAAAGGTTTTTAAATAAATAAATAAATAATAAATAAATAAGGTTTAATCTATTTGTGTACTGCAGAAATATCAATTCATAAAAACCACATAAATAAGTTACAATAAGATTTCTTAAGTTCTGTCTTCTCCTTCCTGCTCCCCTCCATTAAAGCCTTAAAATCTTGACTTTTTTCTTCCCCTCCACTAATACTATGACCCTTTAAAAGAACACTCACAGGACTCTGAAGGTTGCTGGAGAAGTCTCTTTTTGGGGATACAGTTGAAGTGTTTGAAACTTGTTCTCCAGAAGTTGCATCAATCCATTTATTTTCAGAGGTACCTATAATGTTGGTAGCCATACTGGTGAGATTGAGGATTTTATGCTTTACATGTGGCAGGGAAGGCTGGTCTGTGCCCCAGTCTTTATGGTATGTGGAGATCAAGGAATTAACGTAGACAGTAATTCCAAGAACAGAACAAGAGTTAGAGAAAACACATTCAAATAATACAAAAACAGAAAACAAAACAAAAAAGACACACATAAGAGGGAGACATACAAATCAGGCAGAATTTGCAAAGACAGAAAAAGGGGCTTTGATGAGCAGACCGCCTTCCCCAAAAATACACGGGTTAGTCAAAGCTGGATAAAAGATGACCAAGACTCCAAGATGCTGAGAGACTGCTGCTGCTCACCATTACAAAGAGTTAGTAGCTATTGAAAATTATTCCATTAGTAAGAAACAAGGAAATTCTCCCAACTTCAGTTCACACAAGGTACATTTTGAGATAGAGCATACTGAAGGAAAAAGGTGTCTTTCATGTCCACGCTACCCAGGAAATGCCCCAAAAGGCAAAAAAAGGCTGTCCAAACTGAACAGCCAAAACTAATGAGAGGAAGACAAATCATGAACTCAAACCTACCACCACTGCTCTTCAGACTAACTTCATTCTTCACCTACTTCATTTCCACTTCCCAATAACCTATTCTACCTATCTTCCCACTAAAGGAACTGTGTATCACTATATTCTGAAAGAAATCATTGGTCACCCTTCAAATGCTGGCCAACATGACCATGAAAGGGTTCCCTGATGCATCCCACAACGTGTCTGGGGTCACGATGAGGCCTTCAGCCCAGATGGGAATCCTCACTTGCGAGAGTGGACAGTACCATGGTGAGAGGTTATGGTATCACAGTACTTGGGTCAGTGGTCAAAAATCATAGGGCAGAAGCAGCTACTCCAGCTACAAGTTGGAGGAGGGCACAACTACAAGTGGCCACCAAAACGCCTTCCCTAGAAGAAAGGGCACGAGACCTTCCTTTCCTCAAGAAAGGAGGGGAGGAAGAGTTGAAAGAGCCATTCCAAGAACTACTACCCTCTAACAAAGGACCCTATTTCATTTTTGTGGTGTAGCAGAAGTGCTTCCTGCTCCCTTCTGTGCTGGTAGCACAATTTAGCTGTGCCTTCTTTCAGCAACAGGCCAGAGCACAGGAGAGGTCAGTAGCTTAACTCTCACCAAGACTCACTCGTGTGAAGACACATGTAATGCAGAAGCAAGTTAAAGAAAAACCCAGCCAAGTTGTGTTAAAATGCAACAAGCACTAGCAAACTACTTAGCTCAGATACGTGTTACTCCTGTAAGGGAAATAAAGACTCTCGGCTGTCGCGCGCCGCAGAGACCAACCTTATTTGCCTTACAGAGCACAGGGTATCTGCCCTGCCGAGGAACTCACCATTCTTTCCATATCGTCTGACATCCATGACCAGGTTTCCAGTTTCTAGTGCTCTGGCGATGGCTTCTTCCCACTGACTATAGTCCATGTGTGAAACCTTTGTGCCATTGATAGCAATGATCTCATCGTCTACATGCAGCTGACCTAGCGCTGCAGGGCTACCTGCAGGGAAAAATTATGTCTCTGTTCACAATTATTCTTCTCTCAGTTGGGAAGCCGAGGAAAAAAATACAAAAAACTCAAAAAGTTTACTGTATTGCGTCTAAGGTCAGTAAACTCTGTTAATATCAAGATAATGTTTAACATTAGCCTCATGAAAAAGAGGCAGAAGCTTCAGAGACTTTCGGATTTGCAAATATTAAATGAGCTCAGCCAGTGTGTGAATAAATGGGCCCTGGCTTGTCTACTCCTGCCTCCACTAACTCACCTTTATAGTCTGGAACAGAGAAAAAGAGGCAGCATCACAGTGTCTGTGGGCGACACTACCTGAAACGCAGCCAATATTTGGGTAATCCTCTTGTTGGCATGAAAAATAGGCTCTACTTTGTTAACCCTAGTATAAACTGTCTTGCTTATTTACTTTTTCAGGGCTCTGCTGACATAAATACCCTGCTCTGCTGCCTTAAAATAGATTGTTAGCTCTGAATCAATTGAAGACTGGACTTGCTCAAGATATTGCTGTGTGCCATATCATTAGACTTCCTTCTATTTATTTGCTGGCAGCTACAACTCAGTGAAGAACAAATTTTATTGCAGCTTGGACTTTGAATTCCACATATATTTTGCAAGACACACTGTACTTTACACTGCTTTTTCTTAATCTATTACTATGCACTGGCAGGCTATCCCCCTGGTGTAAGGGCAACCAGCACATAGAGATAGTTGATAAACCTAAAACTTTTTTTTTTTTTAGTTCAGAATATGGGTACACTGAGACCACCAGACTTCAGTAAGATTTCATGCATGAATTGTATCTGAAGGATTTTTCTATTAGCATTACTTCCTCAGCAGAATAATAATAAAAAAATCCACACAAAATAAATAAATTAAAAGTCAGACCAACTTGTATAACACAATGCAAGCTTTTTCCAAAGAGGAAGAACCAATACATCTTATTTAAAATATACCAAAGGCGCTGCTGTATTACATTATCAGAAACAAGTGTGGACAAACCTCAGAGAGGAATTCAGACCCCTCATGATTTGTCTGAGCTTCTTCTGACTCACCAGAAAAATGTTATTAGAAGCCTGGATCATCTGCTGAGGATTCAGACAGATTTTAATATTCCTGGCACCCCAGGAAGTTAAGAAGTGAAGAAATGCTAGGCTTCCTAATGCTCCTCTGAACCATTTCATAGTTCACAGAACAAAACCACACTGACACTTTAGGCACCATGTTGGAAGAGGAAGCACAGCTTTTTTTTTTTTTTTTTCTTCAAAGTACAAACTGAAAGCTCCAGGAACACTTAACAGTAAACTCAAAATATACCACTTTCAAACAATCTTTCTGGAAAAAAACAAAGAGTTTTTATTTTGAGGAAATATTAAAGGCCTACACAATGGTGAAATGGAAAGGGCCTGCACCTTTTCAGAGCAAAGATGATGTAATAAAATTTAACAGAATTGAAGGTCAAATGGGAAGTACTATTTTCAAAAACATATAGAGCACATTTGGAACTGTGATTTGCTTCAAAATCTAAGATCTCCATCACCATATAGTTTGATCTCCCATTAACTAAACTTTATGATTACAGTAAAGGGAGTACTTCTGGCTCAAGGAAAGAGAGCAGACTAAGTTGTGACATGGAATGAACCCCAGGAACCAAAAAAGTCCGTGCTCATTTTACTCATACAGCTTGACTGAGCTGAGGTGCAGCTGAGGGTTGATAATGGTGCCTCAGCAGTCACACGAGGCACATGGTGGGGCAGGGAGAAGGGCTCCCAACTTGGGTTTGAGAAGGAAGGGAATTTCAGATTGCACAATTCCTCCATAGGATCACTACAAAACCCTATTCCAACCATGCACTTGAATGAATAGCTACAGTATCCACACACAGACCTTGCACAAAAGACATTATACCACTATTTTGAGCACCAAATTTTGCCAGCCTTCCTATACTGTCTCTGTAACGAACGACAGCGCCTCTCCAGAGTGCAGTTCTGAGCACCCATATCAGGGTGATGCTTCACCCTCTAAAGCACCTTGAGTTTCACTAATGGTAAGAGGCTCCTACAGAGTCTAGTGGGTTGTTCAGATGCCTAAAGCAATTTGGGGTCAGGCCACATCTCTCCAGCTCCACCATGACTTAGTGACAGTCCCTTCTTATGTGTGTGTGTAAAGGTTTTAGTTTCTATTAAACAGAACAGTTACTTTTTTAAAAATATATTCTTCCTTGATATATTCCTCCTTAATATACTCTTCCTGAAAGTAGCAAACTTCTCTAAAAAAAACAACCTAGAACTAAAAGACGAACAAAAAACCCACTCGTCTCTCACTTGCTTTCCATACATATTCATTTATTTCTATCTAATCCCTACCTGTTGGTACTAGCCCACATTAGTATTAATGCAGATGTTTACATAAAAATGAAAACATGAAGGAAATGGATCAAATTTATTTGCCTGTGAGTGTTAGATAGCAGATGTGTACTCCTCTATGTCAACGCTATCTCCAATGAGGGCTGCAAACAGGGTGTGCAAAATAATGAAAAGGAGATCGTAAGAGTGGAGAGTCTGACAGAACAATGTCAAGATTTATTTTTTTCTATTTTTCTGTGTGATTTTTAGTATAAAGGCAGAAAGTGCTGAACACTATTCTTTTGAAAATAATAAGTGATAAGTAAGATAGAAAGTAAGACTCAAAAGGTCTTGCTGAAAGCTATTTCTGGAGTCATGAAGGAGGAAAAATAGTGTTTTGAAATAGTACATAAGGATTTACCAAATCATAAATCATGCTGACACCATCTGGCTGCCTTCTGTGATGAAATGACTAAATTCATGGGTGAGGCACATGGTGGATTTACCTCGCTGACTTTAGAAAGGCTTTTGACCTGGTCTCCCACAGTATCCTGGTATCCACATTAGGATGTTATGGGCACACAATAGGAGTGCACAACTAGATGAATGAAAAACTGGCTAGACCATCAGGCTCAAAAGGGAGCAGTTAATGGTTCATGTTCACCTGGAGACTGGGTGGGGGCTCTACAGAGATGTATCCCAGGATGTGTCTGTCTTGACACTGTGACCCGTGACAAGGGGGACGAAATGAAAAGCAGCCTCAACAAGTCTGCAAGTCCCATGACGCTGGAGGGCAGGGCTGCCCTTCAGAGCAGAAACTTCATGACATGGAGCAAATACAAATGCAACGTCCTGCCCTGGGAAAACCCAACCCCTGAGGCAGGAGAGGCTGAAGGCTGCCCAAGGGGAGCAGGACAGGGGCACCCTGGTTGGTGTGGGGCTAACCATGAGGCAGCAACATGTCCTAGCAGCAAGGAGGGCCATGCTGGGGGTGTCAACAGAGTATGGCCAACGGGACAACTGAACTGACTGTCCCCTTCCTTCACAGGGCACTTGGTTCCACCACACCAGGAACACCCAGCCTGGGCCACCTAGTTCAGGAAGGTCATTGCAGAAACAGGGCAGGTTCTGCTGAGGGTCAGCAGGATGGTCAAAGCTGGGGCATTTGCCCTGAGAGGCCAAGAGACTCTTGTTCAGCCTGGAGAAGGGACACCTTCAGGGACTAGCAGCAGTCCTGGCACCTAAAGGGAAGTTGTTAAAAATGGAAAACTTGCTTTTCTATTAAGATTCATGGCAGGAAAACAAAACACCATGATCATAAACTAAGACAAGGGATGTTCTGACTGGATAAAAGTTTAAAAAAAAAACTGGAAAGATAACTATGCATTGGAGGAGGCTGCCCAGAAAGACAGAAAGACTGTGCAGTCTCCATCCTTGGGGGGTTTCCAAACCCAGCTGGGTAAAACCCTAAACAATTAGGTCTGAGGTCAGCCTTAACAATTCCTTGAGCAGGGGTTTGGTCTAGGCCATCTCCCAAGGTGCCTTCCCACCTCAACTACCTTACCCTTACTGGAAAACTTACTCTTACTACAAAAAGACCCCCAAGACTCAGGGCTGCCCAGCTGCAAGCATGTCTTACTGTTCCGGTGAACTGTCCACCTCTAAACAAAGGTACAGCTACTGCATAAGGACACATTAGGCAGTTATGGCAAAAAGATGTTAAGCACATGCTCTAAAGTAGACTGTCAAATCGGTGCAGTCCACCCCAAACGCTCAATTTAATCCTTCTCCTTTGGAAGTATTAAAGCACAGCCAAGGTGGGAGTGACAGGGCCTTTCTCCCTTCCCACCCTGCAGGGCCAGGCAAGGAGCTTGTTTGGACCCTGGTGAATGACAGGCAGGAGCATTGGCTGCCCTCGGGTTTCTCAGTTACAGCTGGTAGCACAAGGAAACCATCCTTTACCACCGAGTACCAAAGTCAGCCAGAGACCCAGCACCAGGGAGAAGAGATGCAAAGTTATTCTTCAGAGAAAGCAATTAGCCACTGCAGTCTAATTATAAGAAGTATCCAGCTATAGTGAAAAGAGATCTAAAAAACAGCTTCAAAATGAAAAGCAAGGCTACTCAATACATAATGCTAAATGGAAATTTTTCCTTTCTGAAAAGCATGACGACTACCTAATTAGGACTACCTAATGACAAATTCAAAGTGTTTTCTCTTTTTCCCGGGACAGTCTTGTGTTACTTATGAGGAAGGGCACAAATAAGTATTGTTTAGGTATTACTGGGGCAAGATGCCTGTTCAGAATGCAAAAATATATGCTATACCCTTGTTTTAAAAAAAAAAAACAAAAAGCCAAAAAAAATGGCTTGTTCTCTGAAAAAACTATTAAAGCTAGAAATAAGCATATGCTTCATTTCAAGACAAAAATGTTGATTTGTCCTTGGTGTTAACACACCTGTAAAAATTTCACTGAAAGTTAATTTATAAATTATATCTACATTACATCACCTCAAAAATCCAACATGAAAAAGAAAAAAATTGAAGTGACAACACTAAATCCCAGGTTTCCTCGGCAAGTCTTTACAAACCATAGAAAATGAAAGCTAAGGCAAAAGGAATAACTCGCATGTTAAAACCAACCAACCCATCCACGACCATAGGTACCTCATACTATTTGCTCTGCAAGAGTCTTGGGAAACCTTTGGATAATCCCATTTATACCTTTGGTTACAAAACTGTCCTTGCTTCAGAAAATGCTGTTTAATGCTTCTAAACTAAACACATTTGAGATGAGAAAAAGAAAAAGCAGAAAAGCATTAACAAACAAGATTTTTTTTCTACTTTCTACCCAAGAGAAATGAAAATATCTGCAATGTTCCTAAAGTAAGCGGATAGGTTTGCATAGTTAAACAAACATTTACCTTCTTCAACCGTCTGTACAAAGGCCCCTGAAGAACTCCAGTTTGTTGTAAACCCCAAGTTGTGACTGTGGCCAGGTCGCTGGTTGATACTGATTCTCATTTCACTGTACTGCTCCTGAAAAATAAAACATGACACTACAGTATCCGGTATCGCAGGAATCTAAACGAGGGAAAGTTTATCCTCTAAATAAGTGAGGCTGCTCACAATGTGCCCTTTAATTATCTATTATTCGCATCTTCTACAGAGAAAATAGTACTTAAGTCCTAACTAACTAGGTTGCTTTTAATTCCAAAAGGTACATTCTTGGTTTACGTTTAGATTACGTTTCCTGTTTTTTCCTGTATATAAATATATATTAATACACACACATATATACACATGCATACACACACATTCAGCTATACTTTTTTCTAAGTAATTTCACCATAAAACAATGCCACAAAATACATGGAATTTGAGGAAACTAAAACCCTAAATAAGTCTTCATGAATTTCCTAATGGATTTGTGAAGTCTACTGCCTACTGACAGAGCACCAAATAGAAATGTGAAAAAGCTCGATAACAGTAATTCACCCTATTTATTCTTACACATGCTACAGAAGACAGTATCAGTGTCCTTAGGCTCAGTGCTGCAACTACAACTTCCGTAAACAGACATCTTTCTAATTTTGAATGAAATACTACTAGCTTGCTGTGAATTTTGTAGTGGGGGTCTTAGACTATAAAGTAAATCTTCAAGTCAGCTGGAATCCAGCTATTTCCCATTCTAAATCTAGCTTCCCACTCCAGGGGAAGATGCTTTCAAAATGAGAATGAGACTTAACATATTTATTTAAAATTAGATGAATATTTGATTTGGAATGCACTTGGGAACACCTTCTTTCAAAGTCTAAATATATTATGTGTATATAATGTGCTATATACATTAACATTTTAATATGAAGTCTTTAGATACCAATTAAAACACCCAGCTGAATGGTATTCATTTCATCACAATGAAATAGATTTTATAAACAGGGAAAAAAAAAAAAGACTTTTTGCAAGCACTGTTAGAATAGATATGATGCAGAAAAGTATGTATGGAAAAGACCCAACATGCTTATGTGCACATCCAGTGTATATCTAGATTTTAGCTGCCTGGTGAACCAATCCTCCCAAAGGATGGGATTCATTATCCCCAGCTTCAGATGTTTAAAAGTTAGGTATTTAAGCTGGTTCCCAGCATCTTTGGTTTCGGTCCTAGGGAAGAAAGGGGCACCTCTAAAAGGTGTTTTACTAGTAAATCAGCAAGGAGGCAGCTCAGGGCAGTGGCAGACAGTGAAGGGTTTAGCAGTACTTGGGCCTGGGATGCCCGAAGGCAACTTCGCAGGGCAACATCCTGAGGTTCTCCCTGTGTTAGGGCAACATTCCCGACAAACTGCAGTCGCAGCTCAAGGAAGAAACTATTAAGTCATTACTTCAAAACAGAGCTATTAACTTGCAAAACCTCTACCCTTCAAGTGATTTTTTATTCTATACAATCAAACTCATCAGGTGGAAGACAAATGTTAGAAGTTACCATAATAATAGATGCAATGCAAAAGCACATCCAAACCTTTGGAATTTGAGAATGTTCCTGGAAATCATTATTATTCTCATTTCCAGCATCCCAAACCAGCTCTTTGTTGAAACTACCCCTTGGTAGAGGAGTAACGCTACTTGGGGCACTGAACTTCATCATTTGGACAGGTCCTCTCTCAAACACTCGCCACCCACCCCACCTGGCATTACTGCCCTGATAATTAGTGACCTATGCATCTCAAGTATGGAAATGGTTTCTAAACATGCCAAATGGAACTTATATTCCTTAAATTCCTTAAATTATAAGTTGTCTGATGCACACCACAAGCATGCATATACATTTATAAACATATTTTCCCATTTGGAGGCAATTTATAGTCTCATAACTCACTTGCAGATTTAAGACATTTAGCTTTCATTTTACTCATACATAAGTCGTACAAAAGAACCCACATGTAACCCCATTTTTCCACCACTTACAATCCCTACTTGTTTATTTAAACCCTAACACAGGAAAAAAAAATCATAAACTTTTTCCTTATTCAATAACCACAGTTTCCAAAAATTACTGTAAGTGCATTCTGGTACCTAGTCAGGTACCACAAATATCATGAATATTAATCTGAAATACATTCTTTTTTCCACAGTCGATCAGGGGCAAGAATGGTCCAAAGTGACTAAAGATACATAAAAACAACTGGTGTACGAGGTGATTTCATAAATCAACATCCAAGGTTTTATGAACCTCACCCAAACAACTGACATAATTTGCACAGCAGCACCAGGAATGCAAGGAATTCAACTCCAACCTAGCAAGGGGCATGAACAACATCATTAGTGACTGCAGGAAGGTACCAAAGTTACTGCTGTTCATTTATTAAGCTTTTGAAATATGAGATCAGCTGGAGGAAACAGCATGGGAAGATTCCAGAGCTCTGAAGGAAACACTAAAGGCCCAACTGCTGGATAAGCAGATACACATGGAAATGGTGATTTGTTAATGAAAATACTAAATCTAAATAATTTCAAGCAAGTAATTATCTTAATTATTAACAAAAGTATCTCAAAGTATCTCATAGGAGAGGAAAAAAAGAGAAAAAAAGAAAAATATTACTGTTTAAGGTTGGCTTTGGAAAAGCAGATCTTTATTTTCCGCCACCAGTTTGAAAGTGCAAACGGATAGAAGAGTAGCTTGGATTATTCACCTAATTGACAAACTTGGTAATGCCAACAGCATGCTAGTTTGGAGAACAACATGAAGCTGACAAGTACCAAAGTGAACATTCAGAACGAATTAGAACCCAAATTAGAGGAAAACAAACACACAACGAGAAACCACACAAGCACAGTACAGAGAACACAGCAAAAGAAACAGAATCCTATCTCCTGTAAATTAACTGATACAAGGTAATAGTTCTCTGAGCAGTTCTTACTACCAAAGTACACTGGTGTGATATGTACTTTTTTTTTTAAGCCTATGTTGCATTCAGTTACACTAAGTAATGACAAATTTCAAACTTACCTGTGTTTTTGAATCCTCAGGCTCTGGCAAACTCGCATTTACTGCGGGAGATGCAAGTGAAACAGAATCAGGAGGAGAACAATAATCTGATTTAAGAATATAGCTTCCAGCATCTCGGTCTTGGGATTTAACAGATACCGGAGCAGGAGTTGTGTTAACACCTTCTTTCTCCTCCTCCTCCTCACCTTTGCCTCGGAGTGCAGTCGTGGAAAGAGGGTGTGCCGAGTCTGGCTGAGAAAATGAACTGCTAGTGAACAAAGTTTGTGTTCTCTTAGTTTTTTCTACTTCTCCATTATATTTCTGGGTATCATCCATCTAGGACCAAAATGACAGTTTGGTAAGTGTATGCTTAATAGAAAAAAATCCATAATTTTTCAGCAATCTAAATATTTAACAAGAAAAAGTCTCTCCCTTTCATGCAACTTCTGGTCACTATACCCATTATTAACTACTCTCTTAAAAGAGCAAGATGCTTTTTTCCTCGAAATGCATGCTAACATATAATGCAAGGTTATTAAAATAAATGTGTTAAGTCATATGCTTAGAAAGATTCACATTCTTACCCCTTCTAGAACTGAGCCAACTAGGGATTTATGAAAAAGCTACAAAG
>VZSV01000040.1:769565-858584 GCA_013398735.1 Nothocercus julius
GTACCATAGAGACTACAGAGGAAATCTATACCACCTGAAAATTTGTCTTTAATATTTATCTTAAATTAATGTTATCAATTACATAGGACAAAGGCGGGTTTTCTGATAAGTAACACCAGGGAGACTTACTGCAAAGATTATTCTGCCAAACGTATCTAATCAAACTTATTCCGAGAGCTACCTTTAAAATAGAGAAAGGAAAGCAGACACCTAAAGCAATGATGGAATTGCCTATTCTGTTAACACAGCCTTCATTAAAGAGCATGTGATTCTTTAAAAAAAGGCAACAAATGTTGGAAGTCTACAGTCTGACCACGCATCCAAGACAACAACATTCCCAAACCTCAGGAGCTAGGCAGAATTTTACCGTGAACGAGCGGGGAAGTGATGAGATTCCTCTCGAGTGGACCCCGAAAGGTCTTGGTGTAACCACAGATGTTAACCTGGAGGTATCGGTTTTCTGGTAGCTTCTAGGGAGAGAGGCTGAAACCCGAGCTGACCCACTTTGAGCAGACAAAGGAGCCGAGCTCTGCTCTTGGGGCAGGCTCTGGGGCGCAGCTCGCGCGGCGGCCGCGGCGCTGCCGCTCGGCGCGCTCTGTGGAGCCTTGGCGCTGGCGGAGGCCTCTCTTTCAGAGGGGGGATCTTTCGCTGCCGACTCCACGGGAGGTGCTTGCTCGTCACTGAACACGTCATCGTTCAAGGAGTACGTCCACCTGCGATCCAGCTTCGGCTGCCCGTATGTTCCTTGATCTTTGTGCTCCCTACGGAGACAGGACGCGTCAACCTACCAGTCAAGTGAGCCAACAAACAGGTGGACCCCAAGTGTTTCAACTACTGGAAGGCCAAGGCAGCATAAACATATGAACTGGTTTAGAAGGAATGACTTTAGCAACTCCTTTACCTGTCTCTTAAAAGAAAAAATAACCACATCATTTTAGTATAATTTCTTTAATCTGCCTTGTTTTCACGCTGCTCCCATATCAACACTCAGGCATGCTGCAGTCACATTACCAGCTTGCCACCATCTCAAAATAACTCCTCACCAAGAAAAGGATATAGCCATTCAGCTATTTATCTTCAAAAACTCAGCTTTAATTAAGGAAAGAGTTGGAAGAAGGAAGCCACATAATATCACCTGAACTCTACAGCTTTGGTGGCATCTCTATGAAAACGTGACATGGAACTTCAGATAACAAATGAGATGTCCTGAAGTATTTTAGGGTTTTTTTGGTTCTTTTCTGCTACACATTTCTTTAACATATAGAAACAAAGATAACCTTCAGCACATAATTAAGGTGTTGGTAATATCGGCCCTTCTATATAACTTGTACCCATAGTGTTACTCAAGCAACTGCAATTTGCATCCTCATGTACAAATACATGCTATATGCATAACCTTTTAGCTCATTCCGTTAATACATTAAAAAGGAGAAAACAGTTGTCAGGAGGACAAATAGTATCATGTTACAAAATTTACTCTTTAGAGAATCTTGGCAATCTTGTTCTGTAAATACCAAAGGGAGCAGCTGGGGATACAGTAGAAATCAAGCAAAAGTTCACAATTCTGGGATATGCACAAGATTCTGGCTGCACTTATGAACAGTTGCTGGAAGAACAGCAAATACCATGTTAGAGCAAAGAGATAGAGTTGATTAAGCTGAGAATTAGAAAGGCAATTGTCCAGGTTAATTCTCTATTATTTTAACCTGTTTAAAGTGAATACAAATACTGGCTTTAAAATACATTTACTCACTCGCATTTAGCTCAAAAAAATAACTTTTATACTACAAAATTGTTTAACAATCTTCAGAAACAATGTACTTGTGGACCATATCCTGGCCTTCAATTACTTAGATTTCTACACTGTAATTTAGTGCTAAAATCATTTAGCTTTCTGCAGAAGCGATTGCAATTTGCCAGTAGAACCTTCCCCAGAATTAAAATCAGAAATGCTGAGAATTTAAGTACTAAACGTTTCAATCAGGTTCCTTACCTCTCCTCCTGCATTTCTTTCAGTGACTTGCTAGTTCTTCCAGAAACCTCAGAGGCTCGCCGTTGTATTTCTTCTCTCTCTTCCTTTTTCTTTTGCAATTCAGAAGTGAAGCTCTTTCTACGATTCTTCCATTTTGCTAGATCCTGAGAGAATTACATGAATGGACAAACATCAGATTTTCTCAAGACCTCTTGCACCCACAGAGACATCCCATCAGATGCTGCCTGAACACCAGTGTCCTTATTTGACCGACACATCTGCATCAAGGTCACTTTTTAATGCATCTTTCCTCTAAATGAGGAAGATATTCTTGTCTTTCAGTTAGAGGTTACAGGCCTGCTGCCTGTTAAAGTTAATAATCATAATTATTGCAATAAAAGTAAACAAGTATTCTGTCTTGTATCTCTTGACATGTTCAGTTTTATTCTAGAACACCTGATACAATAACACACAACCGAAATCAACACAAATGCCAGGGGAATTTGTCATTAGTTTTGGAGTCCCCTCTCCCTTTCCTTTTTTTCTCCAATCACTAATATGTTAGACTGATATGTCAGCTTCAGAACAAACATGATTTAAATTCTAAACTCAAAACCTATGATCAACATCTATATTTTCTTCATTTCTGTAAAACCACAATGTGTGCTGGCAACTTTCTCTGTGAAATATCAGAGTAGCTTTAAGGTAAGTACTGACTATCACTGCTAATGGATTGAAGAGCCATGCATTGCTTGTTCAGTGCTCAGTTCCTAATTGTCTAAGTCATTTTTAATCCTTACAAATCACAGATTTTAATAATAAAAAAAAAATCTACAGATAGTGTTATGAGGAAGGTGAAGACTGCCATACCAGTTTTCCAACTCAGTTTGCAACAAAGTTAATGGAGCTGGTTCCAAGGTCTCCAGAATTTGCATGTGAAAATATTTCCCTCCCCTGTCTTTCCCCGAATAATGAAATACTTGGGCATTCCCACCGTTTCACAAAAATGAATTCGCAAATTTCAAACTGTACATGAAACTATGCCCTAGCTTATCTTTACGGCCACAGAAATCAAGTCTAAAGGTTTTATGTTGACACTGTAAAATACATATATAATATTAATCAAATACTTTTGATAATTTATAAAGTAACCTCAGTTCTCCACTCCTGGAATCATCAGCAGTTGTGTGAAATGGATCATTTTAGACCATCAGAACTACTGAGCACACCCAAAATACTTTGTTCTCTAGGGGCACTGACTACCAGCAGTGCTCGATCCTTCGGCACAATAGGTGAGAGGAGTGAAAAGGAATATTTACTTCTTGCCACTGCAGATCTTGTTCTTGTAACTGGCTTTTTATCCTCTGTAGCTCTTCGTAACGGATTTTGCGCATTGACTGCAATTCCTCTGCACTGACGTCGTTCAAAGACTTACTCCTAAAAAGAGAAAGGGTACTTAGTTTACCTTTTTTTTTTTTAAACACATTAGCCATCGCTTTATGCTACTGATCCTTCGAGAGAGATTTGTATTAGTACTAATAAGCTCTCTAAAGTGTTAATTTTACACAAAACAGGGTACACGTGAGCAGACAGTTGAGCAAGCCTGCTACAGCAGTAATGTATTTGAGCAAATATAGTCATCGAAAGGGAAGAATCAGCTGCTTCCACAGCACTGTAGCAAATTCATGCTGATTATCACATTGAGCTTCTTGTATTTGACTAAGACTTCTGCTTAAACATGGTTAGTATTTATTGATTGATTTTTTTTTTTTTTTTTTTTTTTTTTTAAAACCTGAAAGGCTTCTCTGTTCCCCTCAAGTCTGAATTCATTCACTTGTTCCCTCCATTAGGAGCCCCAGCACCATTTTCTTACTGGAACACACCTCTAAAAACCAAGCTTCAGTCCCTATTAAATGACCACTTCATTCATACCCTAGGTCTCACACATCTGCTCTGCACCGCTCCAAGCCTCCCTCCACTTCCAGTCCAAGTCAGGATAGAAAAACATCACCCTCCTCTCACCAATTCTTCCACAGATATCCTCGTGAACACCCACTTAACTAGCTCCTCTTCATCCAAATTTCCCAAAACTCCCTTTTCATCCTCTCCTTTTCCCACGTTCCTACTGCTCCGGTATGATGGAAAATCAGGTCAAAACCAAACTGCTGCAGACAGGATATTTAACTAATCTCTTGCATACTAAGACAGCTCTTAACTCACAAGGCAGTTTCTTTAACTTCCTCCCAAGAGGCCCAACTTACTTTCACTAGTAACAAAAGACTTTGGACTCTGGCCTCTAGAAAGAAAGGCTAGGGCAGTAACTCATTATTCCTGCTCGCTTGTTTATTTTTTGAATGGGAAGAATGCCATATTTAGCAAAAATCCCATGGTCACTATTGCAGAAACTCTTTTCTTAAGTAGTTTGCTATCCTTTCCTCATTTTTATGGTTAAGTTGCAACACATGTAAAAATGATTCTGGGTAACAAAGCTGTACTTAAGTATCAAAACCATTCCAGATTTGTTCAAGGAAGCTTGAATGACTGGAGTTTCCTTTTCTTGCTCTTGAGTTCTTTAATCTAGGCTGAGAAACAATATATCCTAAATAAGCCCCAAAGAGTATGTTCATTTTAAATGTAGGCTTCATCAAGTTCTCCAAGTCTCCCTCCTCTAACATCTAGCTTCTTCACAGAACACCCACATTTCTTGCTTCATCTGGCAATGTTCAATCATGTGCAGGGTTTTGTCTCAGGGTTACAAAAATAAAATAGAGATACATAACTGATTTCAAACAGCAACCAAGGGAAAATAAAAGACAGAACACATAAATGTGAAATGCTGTCAAATAATAAATGAGAAAAAAACCCCCACAAACTTCTCGGCTACACTACATTGTATCCAAGACAAAAGTTAATATGGCCCTAACTGGCAGGTAAACGTGTTTACCTCTCCAGACTCAAAAAACCGGAGTACATAACATAACCATAAAACATCCGTAAAGCTCAGTACTTTTAACAGAAACCAGAGCAGAATAACCCTGAGAAAACTCCTGCCAAGGGACTTTTTTAATCTTTGTTCAACTGCCACCCTCTAGAACCTATGCTCCTCTTTATCAGAGAGTTACTAAGTAAAATAGCTCCAATTAAACTCCAAAGTTAGTATTAACTTCAGAGCAGAAACATTACATGCAAAGTAACAACTGCCAAGTTAAGCTTCTCAACATTAATTTGAACTATCAAAATTATTACTATTTGATTTGTCCTAGTTCAAAAAATGACGTACCTTGATATAATTCCCATCATAAATATGCATGTCATTAATTCAGAATCCATTCAGGATTCTAACTGTACAGTCTTTGAAGGAAAATTAAATATTTACTAACCTTGCTTTCTATTTATGAATCTTTTAAAGCCTAATTTTAAAGACAGAACTCCAAGTACAGCACTTCAGCAGCAGCAACAGCTAATATTCCAAACGCCTGATAACCGGAACCGTAACTTACGTATTCCAGATGCCAGTGGGATCTTTTGCCAAATGCATAGCAAATGTAAGAAAACCTAAAGCTTTGTGAACTGCCCATGCACAGAACAAAGCAGCATGCACAAGTTGCTTTGAGCCATAGTTTGTAGCTACTGTGCATGCACGAGAACTTAAAACAGGCAAAAACAGCGTTAAGAACTTTCAAGCTTTTATAAAACTTACCCTTGCTCATCAGAAAGCTTTTGAAACAGTCTGAGAAAGTGGAAACCAAAAAAAGAAAAGAGATTCAGTGTCTTGATATGCACAAGAACATTAACATGATCAGTACAGCAGCCCTCACGGTGAAGGTGGAACTGGGAGCAGTTGAGGCACAGCCAGCTTGGAGCAGCACATGGAGACCTGACACTAGTCAAACACATCAGCACCTGCACGATGTGCAAGCTGGGCAAGAAAACCCTGACAAAACAAGGCTGCCCTTGATGTTTCCAGTGCTTCCAGGTTTGGAAACACTGCGTGAACAGGGCCTTGCAGGAAGGCTGCATCACTTATGCCAGGGCTAGGAAGCATGAAGCTCAAAAGATACTTATATCAAGAAATTAACGTCAACTTCTGTCCCAACAAAAAGCCAGGGTCTCAAAGGTGGTTTTCTCATCAAGTTAATTCACCTAATTAAACAGAAGTCATACATGGAATGCATAAGCACAAAAGGCCCTACATACAAGTTCAGGGCATTAAGTGGAGACCCATATACATCCAGTGGAAGTCAAGAGTATTTTTAGTACACTTGAATATGAATTTATTCTACTGAATTAATTCTCAGAACGTGAAAACTCTTCACACATCGCAGATATACTTCTGAGTGAAGCTTGCACTTTGTTAACAGCATTAAGCTTAAAAATTAAATACAGCAACATCAAAGTTGGAACATGGAAGTGCCTTAGTTACAAAGCAAGGATGCACAGCTGGCAGGACTGCAACTTGCAATGCCGTATTTTCAGAGCCAAGGAAATATTCTGAACTCCTCTCCCACAGTAAGCACAAAATCCAAAGGAGATCTAGAAAATGGTTGAGGATAGATTTCAGACATGGAATAGAAAGATTCAAGGAAAGGATTAGGATGGGATTGGATAAAAGCAGCAAAAATACTGGTAGAATAAGTACATCTCGGTGGAATTTGAAGTTATATGTACACACACCGTGTGCACACTATGACTTTAGAGGGTCACAGAAACACTACTGATTTTCAACTTCTGTGGCAGGACAGATCATGAGAGTACCCAGACTCAGGTGCAAGTAATAGAGGGCCCATTTCCAGGATGTGTCATTAAAAATCCTTGGCAATGTTCAAGAAACATGCAGATGAGGCACTTAGGCACACAGTTTATCAGGGATGGTGGTGGTGAATTTATGGTTGGCCTTGATGATCTTTTCCAACCATAATGATTCTATGATTCTAACAAAGCATTCACACATTTCAGAGGCATTCTCATCATTATACTAGAAAAAAACCTTTATAACAGCCTCTATAATCTTTTAAATAATCAGTATTCCTGCTCAACCATGGAAAAAAACTTGTATAAGACTTTGGTGCTGAAGGAATCATAACATAATTTCTCTCTGAAGTGGCAGCCTAAAGGCACAAAATATCTTAGTTTTGTTGAAAATATGGTATTGCAGTCATGAGCTTCTATTCAAAGCAAATAAAAAGCTTGTTGGGGATTACACAAACAAATGGCAGCTTTGCACTCTACAAATGGTTCGGCACAAGACGGTGCTTTTCCGAACGGAAATGGTTCAATTAACTCGAGGCACAATCCGTGCAGGACACAACCTGACCTCTCCACCATCTGCCGTTTCTTGTGTCTAACTTGGCTGGCTTCCCTGATGGCCTCCCACTTCTTCCAGTCTTCTTCACTGCACGGACCTGGGATAAAATTCACAGGCTGCACGTTGCTTCCCACTTTCCACGATTCGATCTTGCGAGTCAACATATCGTCCTTCTTGTGTCGCGAGGAGGGCGACAGCACCCTGCCGTTGCTCTTCCTTTCCTCCGGCGTTGGGCCTCTTTCAAGCAAGCACAAAAATTTGGACCGGATGCCCTCTGGAAGACTCCACGGGTCAGGAAAGAGGGCAGGGTGGTATTTGTCTGGAGCGCCTGACAAAGGCACCTCTTTTTTCTGAGAGAGAATTTTCCGAAAAATCATGTCATCTTTTTCCAAATCTGGAATCACCGGTTGGCCTTCTCTAGGCTGCAGAATTATTTCACCCTCTAGGGGAGGCTCCTCCTCAGATAATTTTTTAAAATACTCAGGGTCTTGGAGAACAACGTGATTCACACGGAATGCCCCTGTTTTCCGAACAAACAGGTCATCGTTTTCTAAATCTGGATACAGATATCCATTTTCATCATCTCCTTGTCTGCATCCTGGTACAAAGGAAATATTCCTTCTACATTTTATGAGCCTAGGGCCAGAAGTAGGATCAATTCTGGTCTTTGTTTCGGAAGACAAGTAGTCAGTGTATTTTTGCAGAGCCTGAAGTAACAAAAACTGACTGAAGCATATAAAACAAAAGGAGGGAAGTAAAATATCATTAACTAGCAAAAGACAAGCAGATCACAACGTACCGATGCACACGTTTGGATCCAAGCAGTACCACTACACCACTTGGCATTTGCCAGCACTGCAAGGACAGCACAGCACACAGCACCGGCGCGCCAGCAGCCCGACCTTCCCACGCAGCCCTCATGCCCCCCACAAAGCCACAACCCTACACAGCGCGTCACCCTGTTGCACTTACACACTGCACAAGGCTGGCAGGTCAAGACAATAAATACATAAATAAAAATCCCAAGAACAACAACTCAGGATGCAGTTTAATTCCCTTTAGCTGTTGCACAACCAGGCATTTCCTTGCAGGGCAGCCAGAGCACAGCTCATGCAGCGGTATCAACCTGGGCGCATCAGCATCCTCCAAGATCCTGTCTTCTGCAATCTGTGACAGGGAATTTCCCACAGATTCAGCGGTCGCCTTATAGTTTTGATCCCTCCTGCAACTGCTGTTCCACTCAAAGCTTGGTCTTGGTTGATGGACAAGAATGGCAGAGCTTGGTTTATAAGCAAAATCCTCATCCTCAGAATCTGATTTCTTTCTACTGTGCAGCAGCACAAAGAAAGCACAAAGAGGGGGAGAAAAAATAGAAATTGAGCAAAATATGCAGTGCCAATGGTGCAGTAGTTGGATGGAAATAATACCTCGATTATTTCCTTGAATGAAAAAAATATATATAACATCCTGCTGCTACACAGGCAATAAAAAATGAAAAAGTTGTGAAACCACACTGTATTTGCAGATTTTGCACAAAGGAGAGAAACAGGAGCATGCATAAACACGCACCTGAACCCTTGAATCTCTTTATACCAGGGTTTGAAAGAAGATTTCCTGATTTTTTTCCACATCAGTTCTTCTTCTGGAGTCCAAAATTTAGGAAGAAATTTGTCAAGAGAAACCACCGTGCTTGGTGCTGACGAACTTAGCTTGCGGAAATAGAGATCATCCTTTTCAATGTTTGGGACGCCTATTGATTCTTCTTCGTCCTCATCAAAATACCCAGATAATTGGGAAGCAATGTTAGCTCTTGGCTTGTTTTCCACTTTAGTATCCAACTGCCTCTGACTCCTCTGGTTACTGTTCAAAACACCCAACCAAGATATTTTAGGAGAAATTTGACACAAAAATATGCAAAAAACAAAAAAAAAAAAAAAAAAAAAAAAAAAGAAAAAAAAGACATGCTTTTGGCTTAAGAGTTCAGCCTTGTGAATGAAGCTAATTAGTTCTCAATTCCATCACTGCAGCACCAGGAAAAAAAAAAAAAAAGAAAAAATGTTAAATGGTTATAAGAGCACCCTATTGCCTCTCCCCAAAACATCAATTTGACAGAAGAGGCAGAGTAACTTATCATCTATGTTAAAAGGCTGATTAGAAGGCTAATTTTATGGAGTTATTTATAGACTGCAATTCAGGTAACACAACAGTCACTGGATCTTGGATTAGTATCTCTGACCTCAGTGGTTCAAGCACTGCAGCTAACGGAGCAGCTGGATAACCTCCCTGCGAGCAAGGCTTAGCGGGGTCATTGCGCAACACGACATGACGTCCGGGTGCAGCAGAGCTTACAGGGCCCTTCGGGATTAGAAATCTACGTTTTGCTAAATCATCCATAACCACGTCGGGCAGCCGCCTTTCGTCTTCGGAATCAGAGTCACTGTCATAGGCACAGAGCATCTGGAAGGAAGCTGGGCTTGCGAGCCCGCTTTCTGCTCTGCTGCTTTGGCAGGAAGCAGGACTCCTTTGACCGCCACTGAGGTTGACCAAAACAGGAACAGAAGGAGGACAGTGAAGTCAAGAAGGTAACGATGAAACTCAAGCCCTGCCCAAGAAGTCTCAAGCGTACCCATTTGAAGCTGGTCAACAGCCACACTTTGGAAACCTTCAACAAAAGCTGTAAATTTTACATCTAGCTTAAATCAGCACTGAGGATTATTTAAATGCCCTCTATTTGAAAACTGAACAACCTTAAAATACTGCTTAAGAGTCAGTGGACTGAGTAAAAAGAAAGGCTTAAATGCTCAAATGCTTTACCTTGAATTACAACAATAACAACTTTTCTTTAATGAAGAAAGAATTTAGGAAAGAAAATACTAGAAGTCAAGAAGCCTGTCTCAGTAAGACTGAACATCAGTACCTTGAAAATGTTGCATCTGATTCAGTGTAGACGGGACTTGCCCAGCTCCTTCTGTTGTCCTCATTCTTCTCTGTCCTTTTCTTCCGTAAGGGGGCAGGCACATACGTTGCCTGCTTGTTTTTGGTGGGTAAAAAGCGATTGAAGTCAGCCGTGGGTTTGGGCTCAATCACCGCGATCCTGCGGTAGGACCTGTCGTCTTTGTGGGAGTCGTGCATTTTGAAAGGAAGTTCAGAGTCTGTGTCACTTTCACAACCTTAGGGAAAACAGAGAAAGGAAAGACACAAAAATTACTCTCTGGTTTTAAGCTTAGAGCTAGAACTTGGATTGAAAGGGTCAAGTCAACTCCATATTTGAGATGTTTCTGCCGCAAACTTGCTGGGCTATTGACAGGAGAAGTGCAAAGGTATTTTTAGAAGCATTTTGAGAAGTCTCTCATGAAGCTGCGATAAGGTCCACTGCGCTCAGCCTGGCTGGCTGCATTCACTCCATTCCTTTGCTATCACTGTTCACGCAGGACCCAGAGTGCTAACTCCTGAAGCAAAGCACTAAAATAACACAGCAGCTTTTAATTAAAGCCACACTTGCCACTCAAATTTACTAACACACTGAGCTTACTAGCAAATAATTAAAAAATATGCTCATCTCAGCAGATTCATGTCTATAGCTTCCCCTGGGTACACGTCACATGTATAGCATGGCTACATGTTGCTTTGCTCAGATCAGATGTGCTCTGTGAAGCCTTTGCAAATAATTTTTCTCCATTCGCACTCACTCTTTTTATAACCTTAACTAAATGTTACTGTTGCATTTTAAAATTTGGAGAAAGCTTAGAGCATAACTACAGGGAATAGTTTCATAATCTTTCTTCTCATTATGTTTCTTTCCATAAAAAACTAATATTAAAACAAATACTAGGATATTCAGCTTTTAACGTAAGTGAGAAAAAGCCAATTTGCATTCAGTACAAAGTAAAATTGTAGATATCTGACATCATATTGATTTAAGGGAAAGACAAGACACAGGTGCCACTGCTGCAAAGTTAGGTGATGGACATTGGAACCTGAATTCTAACAATCTGTCTTCCTGCCCTGCTAAAAAACACCCACCATTTAACACATGTGTGTTAAAATAACAGCTAGAAGTCCAGCTACTCTATTTAGGACCATTCAGGGGGGCACTGCTTTGTTTCTACCGATTGCTTAAGGTCTGTATTTGCTTATCTTAAATGCAATTGTGGCAGGCCCTGTAGAGCTGCCTTTCAAGCCAATTTAGATACGGTGCACTTGATGGCCACGCACCGTGTTCTCCCGTGCTCACAAGACATAGATTTTAAGTGGGAAAACATACCCTCACTGCCACCTTTCAAGGTTATATCTGATGAGAAGCTTGTGGAGGATCTCGAACCAAAGGAGTCCAAGCTATCAAAGGAGTCGTCTCTCTTATGGCTGGCTGAGGGTGAAGAGGGCTCGCCCCGGTCAAGGTACCAAATGTCACCGTAGCCGCTATCCCTGCCGCTCCTGCTCAGCTGGCTAGACTCCTCGAGTGCCTACGGGAGCAAGTCATGAAAAGTCTTTTGCAATAGTTTACCTCTGAAATACCACAGAGTTCAAATTCAAGTATATATTTTTAAAGGCATTTGAACACAAATAGCTTGAACAAAGATTACTGTAAACCTCTAAAAACTACGTATACAAAGTCTTGGAAGGAGGGATTCTACACAAAGCATTTAA
This sequence comes from Nothocercus julius, assembly GCA_013398735.1. Classification (NCBI taxonomy): domain Eukaryota; kingdom Metazoa; phylum Chordata; class Aves; order Tinamiformes; family Tinamidae; genus Nothocercus; species Nothocercus julius. The sequence continues at coordinate 781,490 of VZSV01000040.1, forward strand.
TTTCTCTGAATGCAAATAGAACTCGTCGCCACCTACCAAATGAACAACCACAGAAGGGTTCCAAATTTCGTGATTTTTCCTTCTTCCTCACAGTGGATATTTTTTCCTTAAAGGACAACTAGGGTAACAAATGCTCTAGGCAATCCTGCTTGAGCAGGGGGGTTGGACTAAATGATCCCTGTGATCCCACAGGTCCCTTCCAATCTCAACCATTTTGGGACTCAGTGATAATACTGGCAGCAGGAGACCCCAAATCTGGTACAAATCATTCCTTTCACATGTCTTTAGATAGCAAAGAAAATGAACAAAACAGATTGCCATGCTCTCCAAACTGAGAATAAATTAAATCCCCAAGAGATTATTTTTTAGACTTGATGACGTAATGTTTAGCAAACTATGCAATATTTAAAATAGCTTTTTAAAGCTATTTTAAAAATTAAAAAACATTTATTGTTAATTTTTATTTATTTTTATTATTTTGTCAATTATTATTATTTATTAGTAAATAAACAATCATTTATTAAAAACAATCATTCTTCTGGAATTTCTTACCTTAGTCAATGCTTGCCCTAGTAACTTCTCAAATGCTTTAAGATTGAGGTATGGACCATTATAATGAGGGTTACTTTGTGCTTTTCTACCAAGCCAGTACAATGTAATCAGAACCTAGAAACAAAATCAAGTAATTAGCTCTCAAGAGTAGGTCAGTATAAAGTCAGAAACATTTTCCACAGTAAGTGTAAAATTCTCATCTACATCAGCTGGATTCTCCATTAAAATCAATTAAACAGGCCTTGGATGAATTTATTGCATCTCAATGAAGCAGATTTAAAGACTGTTTCCTATTAAAATATTTATCCAGGAAAGTAAGCTTTACAGCTATCGTAACAGGATGGCACTAATTTATATCAGATAAATGAGCAGCTGAGCAATAAGGTAAGCCAGGAGCGGAAGTGTTTCAAAAATACTAAATTGCAATCAGTGTGAAATTGTCTTAGAAATGATTAAAATAAACATATCTTACATTTTTCACTCTTCTGTCGGTCTCCTCTGGTCTGAAGCAGAGCAAGAGAAACAAAACAAAAACAGAAAGAGATTTTAAAAATCTGACTGAAAAAATCTATTATTCGAGATTCAAAATGTTATGAGATTACAATTTAATTTTAAGAGCAATTAGACCCTGAAATCAAACACAGAACTGTGAGTGTTCCAAGAGAAATAAAGAGCAATTAACTTTGAATTTACAGGTATAATTCTGTACTACTTTAATCATTTCATATGAAACAAGACACTAACTGCCCTGCTACAGTCTGTGATTTGACAAGAGTTATAACTGAGTAAGAACTTGTTTAAATTTGCCCAAATTTTTAGTTACCAACAAAATAAAAGTGGAAAGAAGCTAATAACTTTTGGTGATGCTCAATCTCTATTAACTCTCTCAGCTGCAGACTAAGATTTTCAGCTCCCTATGTTCCTCCTTCCTAGCTATGACATTTTCTGAAATATTTGTCTCAGAACGTTTTAACCAAGCAGAAATTTTCAAGCAAAAACAGAGCAACTAAAACTGGGACATCAGGACAGAGCTATTGTAGGCTTGGAAGGAGGATTTGGGTTGCTTTTAAGTGGGATACGTATTTCTAGAGGGGAAGATAAAACACCTTAAAGAACACAAGTATTAACATTAGTGTTCTTTTCTTTTTTAACTAGTCCATCTGTGGTGTGTTTCCTCAGGTGCACCAACATGTCCCTCCCTCACATGGTACCAGACTGAGGTCTGCCGCTCTAAGTGTCCCCATCGGGTGCCAGGAGCAGCTGCAAAACCCTCTCACTGGCACTGCCAGGGGGTCAGGGAAGGAAGCGAACCACTTCCCCCATACCTAAATGGCAAACCAACACACCGTTGGTTTGGAGATTTAATGGAAAGCTAATATGTGGCAGCAGGAAGACCTATGTAGGATCCGGTAATGGATCAGACAGATAATTTATCGGGTCATCTCCTGTTCCCAGCTGCCCGAGAACAAGTTGATCAAGAGTTTCATGAAGAAGTTATAAGAAATTGGTCAGTGGGCAGTCAGGAGGTGACACAGCTATGGTAGGACCAGGACAAGGTCATTCACAGAAATTCAAGGCAGTCAACTAACTAGCTCGGATGCAGAGCTCCCCTCCTACCTTTTTCTTCCTCATCTGGGCCAGCCTGCTCTTCTTACCCTGTTCAACCGGACCTACCATGCCCATTCCCTATGTCACTTGGAAATCAAGTTGCCAATAATATAATGTCATGAGACATCTGACCCACAGGATTCCCATCTGCCATTTCCTTAACATCCCATCCCTCAGATTTTGCTGATTCTGTAGCAAGCAGCCTATATCTTATGGATATGGAAGAACATTTTTCCTTTAATGTGAAACATTTACATCTATTTTCCACTCTCCTTCCTCAAATATCTTGTTGTTCTTGTTTTAATTAAGTTTGATACTGAAGAAATTACACTTCTTCCCTCCTCCAGCATGAGGCATTCCTCTCAGATGTGCACATTGTGGTCCACTGTGGCTGCTACCCAATGTGCTGGTTACACATGGGTCCCATCAGCCCTGTTCCAAGCAGAACGTGGGAAAGTTTTCCTAGTGGTTGGCATCACTAGTACACTTCATGCAGCTGATGCAGAGCATTTTAAAGGTTTATATGCTTCAGGTTCAAGATCCTGGAACCCTTCTGCAGGACAGAACTTGTGCTTTTGTCACCACAGACAAGGGGAGAAGTCACACACACACACACACACACGTGCACACACACACAGACGTACACACACACACACCCCCCTTGCTCTCTTAATCAGCTAGAGCCTAAGTGTGGAGGCTCCTTCTCTGGAGACCTTCCCAACCCGCCTGGCTGCCACCCTGTGCCCCGTGCCCTGGGTGTCCCTGCTGGAGCAGGGGGTTGGACTAGGTGATCTCTAGGGGTCCCTTCCAGCCTCAGCCATTCTGAGACCCCCCCACCTCACTACAACCTCCTTTCAGGTAGTTGTAGAGAGCAATAAGGTCTCTCCTGAGGCTCCTCTTCTCCAGCCTAATAAACAACCCCAGCTCCCTCAGCCGCAACTCATATGGTCTGTGCTCCAGCCCCTTCATGACCAGCTTCATTGCCCTTCTTTGGGCACACACCAGCACCTCAGTGTCCTTCTTGTAGTGAAGGGCCCAAAACTCAACACACTCTCCTTCTCTCAATCACGGCTATATATCATGATCTTAATCTTTAAAGCATCTTGCCACAATAGACACAAATCAACTGCAAGAGAGGGAAAAAAAAAAAAAAAAAAAAAAAAAAAGAAAAAGGCCTCCCACCCCAAAACTCCCGGCCTACAGCCATCGCTTCCTCCTTTGGGTAGGACCCTGTAGTTTTGATGGTCTTAAGTAAGGGAGGCAGAAGCAGGGAGCAAAGGGAAAGGGAATAATTGTGGAAGTCAGCTGTTACCTAGAGACTTCACAGCTGCCTCCCCTCCATGTGTTTGCAACTTGCAGAAGACGCAGTTTGGATCCACTGGCTCCAAAACCTCTCACTACCTTCCTGAGTGAAACACTGTACGTGTACATCCTGCCCAAGCTCAAAATACAGCTCTGAGTAATGCATGCACAAACCACCGCCTAGTTACTATCCAGAATATCATGTTTAAAATAGTCTGGAAAATGCCTACTGGATACAAGCGTGCTGCACACTGAAAGGGATCTTTTAACATGAATATTTGCTTTTACTTGTCAGCACCAACTTAAAAAAAAAAAAAAGCAAGATTTGAGCTGAAATGCAAAAAAGAAAGTACAACACAAAATACTTAGATGACATGGAAGTTGCCCTTAATCAAGCGCTACCATCAAAGTGCCAGTACAATACAGTACCACACAAAGTATTTGGTTGGGATCTCATGCATCAATCCAAGCAACTATGGTTTACACCACCATGGCCAAGGTGGAAAAAGTCACAGCCAGCAGCAGTGTTTTCAGAGCGTGTTATTTTGTGTGATGCTTGGAGAAAAGGCACCAATCTGTCTCCTCCGACGGCCCCTCACTATCCAGCGGCTTCTCTTGCTGCTGTTCCCCTGCCCTCCAAGCAGGCCCCAACTACCCAGTTTCTCACACTGTTTGAAGGAGAAAAAAACAAACAAAATCACAAAAGACATTTGAAGATGAAAGGTAAGAAGTTCAGCAATGCGCCCTTTAAGCTGTTTAACACTGCTGAACATTTATAATTATTTCAAAACATGTGCCTATAGGGTTAAAATGCACACACAACACTGATTTCATAGATGTTCATCCTATAAAAGCTGTTTTAGAAACTGAAAAGGTAGCCAACTTCCTGAAGCATCCTCATCAATGCAAACAAATACCAGTTCTATAGGGGCAGTTATGAATTAGTCTGCCTTTTGATGCTTTCTTCCAAAAACCATGATGGAAGATGATGTACTGGCACCTAGCCAGTACATATGATGCTCTTCATGAACATATGGTTCTTCTACATAATCAAATTAGTGGCTTGAATAAGTGATGGGCAGTGTGCTGAAATTTAAGTGGGATGTTGCTGCTCAGCAGGGTCCAACCAAGGCTGCACCTGACCATCATCTGCTGAAGGAAGGGTGTTCCTGTCCAAATGACAACATGACACCAGCTACCAAACCATGTCGTGTCACTTCACGTGTTACCTTCTGTCTTTCCGAAAGTTTCTACAGATCATTTCACTAAAGATGTCTGAAATAAGCAAATGAGAGCAACTAAGCTAATGAAAGCAGAGAAGATTTAGAGAAAAAAAATCCACTCCCACTGTGGTATACAGAATGCTCCTTCTTAGCATTCATTCTGCAGTTTAAAGGAAGGTTGTTCCTTCCAGTTACCTAATCAAATCCCAACGTCAACTACTTAAGAGGCCCCTAAATTCAAGCAATGCAACTTCTAATTCGCAAGCTTTGAACCTTAATAGCTAGCAGCGCTTTCAATAAAACTTTATCTGGAACTTGAAGGTTGGCCATGCTGGAAAATGCCTGTCAAAATGCCTGTCTCCAAGCAAGAGAGTCTAAAGGCCACGCGATAGCAATGCGGCAGGGAGGGGGAACACTGTTATAATTATGAAGCACAATTGCAAGTGGACCGCTGATCCAAAATGCTGACAAAATCCATACAAAAATGTATGAATTCATCACCCATGGAAAAATAATGCCTTCTGAGTAAAGAATCATTTCATCTATGTCAATCATTAAGCAAACAGAACGAGGCAAATGAGACAGAAACAGCTCTAACTTGTTGGTAGATGATAAGTTTAGACTAGAGACCAAAGCAACTCAGTTACATTTAACAAAAATGCCTTTTCAGGATCACCATTTATACCCACTCAGCACTGACAGGCAAAAGTTTCTTTAATGAGGACCATTACACGAGAATAAAACGAAGTGATGGGGCAGACCAGAAGACTCAGTTGCAACCAGAGGAATATATTCACAGTTCCAGTGTTTGCTCAAGGTTAAAAAGCAAAATTAGTCACTAAGGCCGCAGTTTGACAACACAAAGGCTTTGGCAGCACTTCTGCCCTCAGGATTTCCTGCTCTCCCTTCCCCTTGGAGCCACTTGTTTGCTGCACCCGTGGTTATGCCAACACGCGCTGAATCACCCCGCGGCTCTGCGCTGGGACGCAGGACCAAAGGGCTGTGCCAACTGCTTTGTTTGGAGGTAAGTGTCCCTCTTTAAGAAAGCCAAATTAAGTCACTCATCTGTGTTACAGCCCAGTCCCACAGAACAACTGCCAAGGCCTGCTTGTCACACCAGGAGCTTGCGGGAAGGGGGACACCACGAGGCCGTCCCTGCACCCGAGCTCCCCTGTCACCAAACACCAGCCAGGCTCTCTCTGTGCTCCCAGCTCAGCTCCTGATGCCTCCCTTTGAGGAGGGAGGGAGCTGGCGAGCATTGTTTTAGGATAATAATTTAAGATATTCCTTTAAGATTTTTTTAAAAAGTTTTTTGTGATTCTAAAAAGAGTTCACAAAATAGTCCTATGGCCTGTACAATACTGTATTTTAAGGAACCACAAGCTAGAATTTAATCGCTATACAACATATGCATTGGCAAGGCTAACGCTTGCACATGTGTTTCTTCACCACTTCCTTCCAGAACAGCAGTGTATTTTAAGTAGCTATATTTACATTGATTTTTTTGCAAAACAGCTAATTAATATACCTGGCAGTGTGGATTTTTTCTCCCAACATGTTGTTCTGCCTGGTTCCCTAGCTCCCTAATACCTATTAAATTCCTGAAGCTATCAATACATGACAGCAGACATACTTTGACATCTCATTATTTTCCAGAGAGAACATCAATGTGGAGCTCAAGACCAAAAGCAAGACACCAGAAAACAAAGCACAGCTCAGGAAGACGACTTAATGACATCTTTTTCTGAACGTGGGACTTTCTGAACGTGCGTGTATCTAAAGCAGAAAGTTATTTAAACTATACGTATCTAACTATGGCTTAAAAAAAAAAAATCAAGTGAAGTCTAAGCAGATAAGGGAGCCCCTCTTTTCTAAATGGGAGTCATCTGCTATGAAGCAGCCACAAGGTCAGGCAGCAAGAGAAGAGAGAAGGAGAGTTTGAATCCATGTGTGCGCAGAAAGAAGGGATGCAGACCCTCACCCCGAGAGAAGGGAATGCGCCAGTGACAAGTGCACCATGCCCAGTGCCAAGTCCCCCCCCTTGGTGACAAATACCCCAGAAACCCCAACAGGCGCCAACGCTATCTGCTTCCCCCCCATTCTCCATGCTATGGCTCTTACCAACGCAGGGCTCCGAGCAAACAGAAAAGCTCTTTGTAGGCAGAACCAGCTTTCTCCTTGGGACCTTGCGGCACGGCACTCCCACCTGTCAGGCCTCCCTGCGGGGCTCCCGGCACTCCGGCTCGACCCCGCGCGCTCCCTCACGCTTCCAGGAGGGCACCACAGGGCCGGAGGGATCCTCCACCCCGGCGAGGGGCACCAGCACCGTGTGCCCGGCTCGCAGCGGGCTCCTGCTAAACGTTAACCTCTTTGGACACCTACTCAGCTGCTATTAATACTCCAGTTATCAGATTTCACCCAATTCCCACATGCTGCTCGGAATAGAAAGGCGTCAATGGAGGATGGGACCGTTACGTGGGTAGGGAAACATGAGGACATTCTTCTAGCACTTGGATTCTTAACCAGTTGATATTCAACCCCGATAGCCACATTTCACTACTGGAAATAAAGCAATCCCGGTATTACTCTGCAGCTCAAGAGCAGCTTTGGAAAGTGCACTTTATTTTCAATGTGCTTTTCTATCTGTTCTATCAATGGAAAAGTCGCGAGTTTTTTCCATAGCCTCGGGAGCACTCCACACAACCAGTGCTGCCGTGACAGTACGGAGCCCTGCAGCCCTGCGCCGCGGTGAAGGGCCTGAGGAGCTGAGGGGCAGAGAAGCGCCAGGGAGGAAAGACGGGGAGGGGACGAGGCAGCCAACGCCCTCCGTGGGAACGGGGCCGCACGCCGCCCCCGAGCCACGTCCCTCCTTGCTGATCTCATCTATTATGCTCCCACACCACTCCGAAATCTCTTATCAAAACAAAAACAGCCACTTCTAGATACATCAGCCTGGGCAAGGTACCGCACGGGCCCATTATCCGCTTCCTCCAGCTCCTTTCCAACCCCTCCCTGCGCGGTCCATCTCCGCCAGCTTCCCCTTAGCTCACGCAAGGGCACAGGCTTGCGAGGAAGACTCCGCTGCACGCGCTGCGAGGGCAGGGCACACCTGCCTAAAGCAGCAGCCGAAACCCGGCCAGGAGATCGCGCCCGCGCGCACCGACAGCATCAAGGAACATTAGAGCGGTTACTGCAGCTCTCACTTCACTTCGATCCAGGGTCAAGTTGGACATTTCTTCAGCTTTTAACTGCAAATGCAGAACCTGTCCCTCCACTTTACACAAGGGACTTAGGTTCTACATTGGGATTGTTACCTAGACAAAAAATAACTACCAGATATTTTGTTACCGGAATTATAAGTTGCGTTTTGGCCAAAACGCAAGAGAACGGCCATTGACTTCTGTGGGAAATGATAGATTCTCTCTGCAAGGAATTACAAGTTGCAGAGTTGCTCTAAGCTCACAGAGAGGTTTACCTTTCTCAAAGTGAATGAAGCACTTGATTTCAATTTATAAAGATGTTTCAATTTCAGAGATATCAATTATGAGAAAAAGACAGCTTCCAAACACACAGCAATCTAGATAAATAGCTATAGTACTACTATTTATAAACAATCCAGATTTTTACAGCTTCAAAAGTGCATATATATATATACACATATAAAGGTGTATATATGAAAACACATGCAAGCACAGCTGTCAACTAACATAGAAATGGTTCAACAATGTTACTAAAAAGTTACTCTGAATAAAGCATATTACTTCCTTTAGCTAAAAGGCAGCAACCATGACAACTCACAGTTCAACATTTTTTCCCCCCTGCCCAAGACACACTGGTATTTTCACCCTCTTGCCCAATGCCTCCTTGCCATGATTGAGCATTTCCACACCTGCTGCCCTTCATCAGCCTCCTCTTACACAGATGCATTTTGCCATCCCCTCTTCCCACGTGCGCAGATGCCAGTGGGAAGTCTTCAGAATAGCCACTGCACTTGGTCATTCCCCGGGCACCACAGCAACAGCCTGGGCACCCTCCCTACCCTCAGGCTCTGGTTTAATGAGCTAGTGCAATCAGGAGGCAGCTTTCGGAGGCGGCCGCTGAGCAGCAGCTGGGATTTGGCAGGGAGGCATCTCAGCTTAATTCCAGAGATATTTTTGTTGCTCAGGTCATGAAGCAGGAGAAAAGATTTCCTACCTTGGTGCACACCCAGGGAAGACGCTTAACAGGACAAAAAAGGATTTTTATTTAGAAAACGACAACTGAGAGTAACCTACCCTGGGTACTCCTATGCTTGCGTCTGTGCCAATACAGAGTTTCACCAGTCCAAACAGCACTCAGGTGCTGTTATTCCAATGCACACCCAGCAAACAGCAACTGAGTGCCCAGAGATGACTGACTCAGAGCCCAGAGCAGCTACTCCAGCCGCCCTGGCCATGACGCAGCCACCGCCTCCTTGGGGGACCCAGCAGTGGCCACGGGCACCCAGAGCAGCCCCTGGCACGAGACACACCAGTGTGCTCCACAGGCGGGCAGCTCACACCCCGGGGCATCTGGAAAACGTAGCTCCTGGGATGGCCATCCGAAAGGCAGGCAGGGTAGTTGTCTTTCCCTTGCTGGTGCTGGCAAAACTGCTGCACACAAGGACAACACAGGCTTTGCATTCAAAACAAGTATTTCCTGTAGAGTTTCTGGATAAACAATGTGTTCACATGTACAGACGTGTTATTTTACTGTGTGTGACTATGTTATCATACAATCAGTAAGGTTGGAAGGGGCCTTTGGAGATCTAGTCCAACTCCCCTGCACACGCAGGGTCCCCTAGAGAATGTGGCACAGGGCTGTGTCCAAGCGGCTTTGGAAGATCTCCAGAGGAGACTCCACAACCTCTGGGTTATATTTTGGAGGTTATATTTTGGATTGTTTAGTTGCACATGAAGTGATGTGCCTTTCACCCCCACCTGCAGCCAGATGAAAACAGGCAGCCAGCCCGGCTATAAAAGTTAGCATTTCCCCTTGGTTGGCACCACAGGGTAACCGAGATTGAAAACCCGAGCCTGACAGAATATCCACGAGCCTGCACACTGTGAGTACTGACAGGAACCCTGTCGATCCTTGGGATTGCTGGCTGAGGATGAAGCCTTAGACTGAGAATTAGGGCAGTATAAACCCCAGCTCCTTATTTTAAGTTTTTGCCACACTATTCAGGATCAAATGCAGGATCAAATTAACAGGTTTACATTGAGATTAGCGAGAATGTAGTTTTTGGAAAAATCTCATAGGATAAGAAATTTGGAAATAATTTAGATTTTATAAAGCTGGACTGAAGATGACAAGATGGAGGTTCAAAGTTAATGTAATTTATTCCATTGACAGAGATACCAGAAACAGATTAAAGCTACGCTGGAACTTGTCCTTAAACAGAGATATATCACTACTGCATGACTGCATCATTTAGTTGAGTCTCTACAGATGGTATGAAAACTTTAAAGGGCTACCGTATTTTTTCCCTAGGAAATATTCCAGTAAAATATTTCACAACCAGATAAGAAGCAGTGAAGTTAAAACACTTCCTTTATGAAAATTTACCTTATTTCCTTTTGTTTTTTTGAGTTACTCTAGCAACCATGACACAGAATACAAAAGCATGAAACCAAAACTGAGACTGAACCCAACCTTTCTCTGGTAAAGTGGTTTGAGGTGTATATGCCAAGAGAAATGAGCACATCAATCCCAAAAATACAGCTGCAATCTATCTCCTAGATGGTCTTAACTTGCCTTCATTTGGTAAAACAGCCTAAGCCACGAAAGAGAAATCAATCAACACAGAGTAAAACTCTTATCGGTGAGGGAGAAAAAACAACATTCCCTTGAGTCAACTCTACTAGAAACCATGATGTGAAACAGCAACATAGTTTAAAACAAAACAAAATGCAAACTTGAATTTCACATAATAAACCACTGTCAGCAAAAGTATGTCCTCTTGTGCTGGGGAAGGGATAAGACGCAAGTTAGGCAAATATTCTATCTGCAGCCAGTCTCACTTTCAGCCTCCTCACAGCTTTTACAACATTTTCATGGAGCTACTTAAATATGCAGTTATCCTTCATCTACTTCTTATGGCCTCAGAGTTATTTTGCAATATCTAGAATAACTAAATTCAATTTCTAATTATCAATTTCATCAGCACGTTAGTTTTCTTGGTGGAAAAGAGACAAAACACCCACCTACCTCAGTGAGGATCATAAATACTTTAACACTATTTTAAGGTGGCAAGTCAGATCCAGTGCATTTTTAAACATTTGCTCAAAACATTAAGCTTTTTGGGCAGGTTTTCTGGCCAAGTACTCACTGTTGGAAAAATGAATGCTACTTTATTGCAGTGAGAGAATGGGTAAAAGTCCAGCTGGCTGCTTTGCCAGAAATGTTAGAAAGTCTGTGTGGGAGAGAAAAACAGGGAAGAGGAAAAAAAAATGCTAGCCTGACCATATACCTCTGAAGCTGGAGAATTTATATCAAGCAAAACTCCGAGTATCCCAAACTTCTGAAACCAAATGCACTATTAGTCACTTGAGAGTTTTGGTTGTAAAATCAGAGGAGACTAAAAGCTTGAACAAAATTAATGATACGGGAAAGCAACCCCAGCTAGAGAAATATAGATGATCTCACACCCTCCCTTTCTCTGGCACTCATGAACTCTGTAATTTGTACCACAAAACTGATGACTGAGAAAGAAAGCTTAACATACCAATTAAGACACCACCAAAATGCTCCAACAGGCCTTTACGGCTAAATCTGGTGGCAGGGAGGGAGTGGAACAAAAGGATCCAATTCTGCTCCAACTGAGGCCATGGCAATATTCCCAACATCTTAATGAGTGCATGAGTCAAGGCTAAATTAGGAATCTTTCTTCTCTTCCAGAGAAAGAAGACACTATATGCACTAACTCTTGGAAAGTGTAGCTAGCCATCTGCAGAATTTCACCTACTGTTTAGCTAAATTAAGCACTGGACAAGTAGGCTCCTTAAAATATATGCGGTGCTTGCAAGCCATCCTTTCCAGAAATCCATCAAAACGCAGAGTCTGGCTAACAAGAGTAACATTCCTCAGGGTCCAGAAGCACCTACAAATTCAAAATTCCTTCCTCCATCAGTCCTTGTAATTTCCACATGAAGACCTGGCAGTTTTTTGACCACGGCAAGGTTAACTCAGCATCTACTTCGAGACTCCCATCTGGGAAGCCCTGGGTTCTGGGAGATTAAAGGTCCCTGGAAGAAGCTGTGCACTGCAATCATTATTGCATTTAACCACTGCAAACTTTAAACCAAGCTAATGATTAAACTGCCCAGTGTCCCGCACCACCAGGGAGTTCACAGGAAGTCTCCGCTTCCTGAAGTGACAGTTCACATGTTGCACGAGTGGCTGCTAAATTCAGACCCGCCTCCTCTGGAAGTGCCGGCGGAGGACGCCCTGTTGGTTGCGCGTTTTCTCCCTCTGTGTCATTTGGAAGCCTCACCAGTGACCCTGCTGGCACTCGGGTCACCATTTTACAATTCAGTGAAAGCTCTTATCTCCCCCCAGTTAAGACCTCTAATCCATAAAGGACCTGAAATGCAGAAGCAGCTTGATAAAACTAATTGGATATTCTTCCTCCAATTACATTTAATCCCTGAGCTGCTACGCCACAATAAATAAATAAAATCTCAGAAAAGCCACAGAGGAAGCCACCACTCAGGAAGAACATTGCAGCAAGGGAGACTCAGATTGAACACTCCATCTTCCCATTTCACATCCAGGCTAACAGAGCTACAAGAAAGTCTCTGCTGATGGTTAAGAAAGACTGGGAAACTTGGGTGGTTCTTGGCAGGGACACGATGATCACAGAGCACAGGAGGAGGGAGCAGCATGGAGACGCCTTCATCCTCCTTTGACCCAGAGAGAGATATGGGAGAAAACCCAACGGGGCAACGGCGCCCAGCATTGCCCAGAGGCAAACTGCTGACCACAGCATCCACACCTAACGGGCTGGCAATGAAAGCAGACACCAAGTGCTTTATAATAAATTTTCCCTTTCTTGATGCATGACAATAAATACGTAAAGCAGTTGTCCACAGCAAAGTAGCTGGCCTATCTCTAAACTGTTGCTTTACCTTCTCCGCACATCAGTTAGGCAGATAAAAGTTTTACTAGCATGTTTTAAAAATTTAATAAAAATCAGTATTTCTAGTTGGTTTTCAGCAAAAGCAAAGGCAAGAAGTTAAGCAACAGCCATTGTCAAAGACATGGCTTACGGCAGAATTATGCAGCATACAAGCTTCTAGTTTAAACACACTTTAAAATATCTCATATTGCAGTGCAAGTTATGTAAGCCTCATCTATAAAAATATAAACCAGTTCCATCCAAAACAGCTCATGAAGCAACAAACCTGCCATCTGTTTGATGCTAATTTATTGGAAGGCATGGATTCAGAACCACTTTGTAGACGCATATTTGTTCATGGTCAAAAAAGAATGAAGGTGAGGGCTAAGCCCTCCACCACACTGCAAGGAAACATCTTGGAAAACAGCACATGGAGCACACCCTGCAAAATTACACCCCCCAAAAAAATTTCAGGTTGGAGGGAACCGGTGGATGCTTTCACTGGAAAAGGAAATGCAGAAGTATGGCATCAACTTTAAAAAGAACGTCAAGTACACAATTACTTTGATCCTATTAATATGAATAATGTAAACTTAAATCTTTAAGCAGCAAAAATGCACATATGCAGGAAAAGTACACAAGCTCTATATAGCTCTATAATGGAGCTATTTTGGATATTGTTACTAAAAGACAGGCAGTATTGCACAGGGGGAAAGAACAATAAATTAAAGGTGTTGAGATATCATTCTTTGAAAAGAGATAAAAGAAGCTCATGCCAAGAGCACTCTCAAATCCCTTCTATTTTAAGCAATGACACTGGAAAATGAACATTGATGAGGGTTGTTAAGGGCATGGAGATCAGCAGCCTGTGTGTGCAGCAGACACACAGTAAACCTTTGCAAATACATGAATTTAAAGCATAGTTAAGTTGTAAGCACCAAAATCTAAATGCACTCCTGCGTGCTGGAGTCAACCCCCTTCACCCCAACCAACCCCAAAACACGTTCACAAAAATGCTCATTTCAGAGCAAAATTTAGTGATGAAAACTATTTGGAAATCAAGCTTGCTTTAAAGGGTTTGCCTTGCTGGTTTCGGTTTGCATAGAAGATTGTGTGTCATATGTGGCAAGCTTTGCCAAAGCGTGTGCCTAAGTGGAGCAATTGCTGGGGTAAATCACCAGCAGCAAGACAACTTTGTAGCAGCAATTAAACCAAAAAGCAGCTCCCTATGAACAGCTAAACATCTAATTGCCCAATGACTACAGTAACATAGCATTCACCCTCTTAAATAACTATCAGTTTCAGTGCAATTACTAAGAGCTCTTTGTTAGAGATTAATACAAGCTGCAATTTGCTTTGCTTCACTGAATTGACTTCTTTTTCCTGCCCTATGCCTTTTGAAGCCATCTATACTCAGCTTGCCTTACACCCTTGTCCATGCCCCCATTTCTTGTGTGTTGACCATCCCTTCAAAGACCAAGCAGTTTCGAACACCAGGCTCTTCCGAGTCCTGGCTATGAACAAATTTCTGATAGGTCCTCCACAACCAAGAAAAAAAAGGTGTTTTTTATAATGATTGCCCACTAATAACCTTCTGTATGGAAGGACTGGGGCATAACACACTTCAAGAAGAGAGCGCACAAATCTTTAACACTATGAGGATGATCCGGGGCCTGGAACATCTGCCCTGTGAGGAAAGGCTGAGAGAGCTGGGCCTGTTCAGCCTGGAGAAGAGAAGGCTGAGAGGAGACCTCATCAGTGTCTATAAGGACCTCAAGGGAGGCAGTGAGGAGGATGGGCCGGCCTCTTCTCAGTGGTGGCCGCTGATAGGACTAGAGGAAACGGCCACAAACTGAAACACCAGAAGTTCCACAGGAACTTAAGAACTTCTTTGCTGTGAGGGTGACAGAGCCCTGGAAGAGGCTGCCCAGAGAGGCTGTGGAGGCTCCTTCTCTGGAGATCTTCCCAACCCGCTTGACAGTCCTGAGCCCCATGCTCTAGGTGACCCTGCGCGCAGGGAGGTTGGACCAGATGGTCTCTAGAGATCCCTTCCAACCTTGATGACAATATAATAAAAGAATCATAGAATCATAAAGGACCAACTTCTCACAGCTGGTCCTGCCTCGCACGTCAAAGCACGTGCTCTTGGAGGCTGAGCCCACGGTGCTGTTTGTTTTGCAAGTTGCCTAGCACAAAACTCTGGGCAATGGAGAATAAAAATAGCAACAGGTATCCCAAGCGAACCAGGGAGTTACTGGAAGGCTATTTCCGACCAAGACAGAAGTGGCATAGGAACTGAAACACTGAAAACTGAGAGGAACAGAGGGCTCAGGCCACCTCTCCTCTTCATTCACGGAGAAACAGACCTGAGAAGATCTTCCTGACAAATATTCACTTCCATACATCCGCTTTGAAAGGAAGTGAGTCTTCATAATGAAACAGAGCATTTACAAGTAGCTCTGGGGATCAGGAGCTAAAGAAACACAAAATAATTGGCTGGAGAATTCTCTGGTGCGAAGGTGGGGGGGAGGGAAAAAAAAAAATACCAAAACACCCTCCTGCACTAGCTTTCTTCCAATTTTCTCACTGCCCCTTACTTCAGTTTATAGGAAACTCAGCTTCTCCTATGACTACACAAGCACAACTAACAGGAACATGTTCCATTAAGTGCTGCATGCCAAAACCTACATGCAATTAAGTGTGACCAAACAGTTTCTCACAGATTCAACACAGTTGCTTTCCTGACAAAAACACGGCACACAAAAGCTCCTTACAGAAGCACCTACCCCTTGTGTGAATGGGTACCCTGCCACCAGAAAGACTGCGGCCCCAGGAGATAAACACAGGCTTTTCTCTCTCCCTTGAGAGAGCAGACAGCAATATGCCATTTTCACAGGATGGAAACCACAAACACATTCCTGGGCAGCAGGAGACAAGAAAAATCTTGGGTTGTGTGTGTGTGTCTTAGAAGCATTCCCTGCTGGCCAACCTCCCCAGACGGGAATTAAACCAGTAGACTTCTTTAGTTCAGGTTCCTCAACAGACCTGGAAAAACACCCGTTGGTGTGCAAGCTCGAGCCGTTCTGCACTATGAAACATCCTGCCAGGAGGTGGCAAAAAGTACTCTGGTGGTGCTGACAGCCTGCAACGCCTCTTGGTATCAGTGAGCGCCTGAGATCCACTTCTCTGTCACAGTTTTTAAAGACCGTTAGAAATAAAGACACTGGTCCTTCTACACTAGCTTTGAAGCAAATTTTGCTGTAAGCTGTTTCTTCTGCGCTTGCTATGCTACCCCCGAGGAAGTTCTGAAGAGCAATAGAGCTACCGAGGAGCTCGAGTCGGACAGCCGTGCCGAGCAGCACGACGTGGAAACACCCGAGCTCCGGTGGGAAAGGAAAGGTGCTCACATTTGAGCTGTTTGAGAACCCAGCCTTTAACTTCCTTCTTGTCTATTGTTTGTTCAGTTTATATTTCTATTTACACTGTTTTTAAGCCCTTGCATTTTTCACTGCAAAAGAAACAGGATACTATCACCCTTTGGGAAAAGGCACATAGTAAAAGCTCTAAAGAAAACAGAGAAAGTGAAACAATACCATCTACTAAGTCTTCTTTTTTAGGAATTAAAGTTTCCTTTCTTCTCAGTCCTATTTCAGTTCAACTTTGAGCTCAGTGAAGATTTAAGCTCAAGGCAACCTCTAGTTTGAGGAAAGACTGTTTGGAGCACTCCAGCCAACAGCACCCGCTGCTCCAAAGTGCTGCTGAAGGGCCAGGCTGTGGGCTGGGCTAGTCCATCTGGGTACCCAACAAACACAGCTCGGGAGCTCCCTCCTGGTGCCATCAGTCCCAGTGCCATTGAGAGCTTTAAAATCCTACCTAATGAACTGAATACTACATAAGTGAAAAAAAATAATAATAAACAAATAAAGTCACTTAGTTCGGGTGACAATCACCACCTCAGACTGACTACACCACTGGGCCTAACTGGAAGTCTCCTCAGATTATGTAGTGGTTAAACAGAAGCAAGCTTGTTGAGTGCATTCAAATTATTCTATGAAACTGAAAGCCTTCTATGAAACTAATAAATTCAGTCCTAACTCAAAGAAGAAAATGCCTCAGTAAAACAGCATTGTTTATGAAAAGAAAATCTATTTTTCTAAGGGATCTTTTTTTCCCTCCCAAAGATGGAATGAAAACATTGGAATGAAATGACAAATAATACTAGTGAATCACTAGCACCTAGCGACCTCCGTAAGATTTCTCAGCAGCAAACAACATTCAGCACAAAAGATGAGCTCAGATTCCACAAAACGAAGTGTTCCACACAGCGAAAAGTGAATGTTTTTCTAGGAAGTGCGCAGCAGAGGAATGTATCATTAGTGATGCATCACACTCTGTGCTTATACAACCAGGGTGGGAGCGCCTTCTGCACAGCCATCTGATGTGCAATCTTACAGTTTCTTACACTCAGTATTACCCACGCCAAAATCAGTAACAAAATCTTTTGAATTAATGGATCATTTTGGAGGAAAAATAGGTTTTAAATTAAGATGCTGAAAGTATATGTAGGTATATAGCACCTTATTTGCTTGGAGGCTTCCTGAGCTAGATGGGGTTTTCTCTGTATTTAGTAACTCCTGTGAGACTTCTCTGCTGTGACCTTCTCCACTCACCCATGAACTCAAGCAAACTTGAATCACCCACAACATCCGACAAGAGAGCCCTTCCCTTTGCTTCCTTCACTTCTTGCAGGACGCAGGTAACAAAGCTCATTATTCTGTCCGTCATCTCTCCTTCAGTTCTGTTCACCCATCCTTCCAGGCTCCGGACTCTTAACTTGCTTAACCAAACCTGGAGGAAAAGCAACTCCATTCTCTAGGTCAGAGAAGGGCTGGGAGGATGAGGATTTTCTACCTCCACAGTACTCATTTTCTGCGGTTTATTACAGGGTGACATGAGAAAAGGAAGAAATGGAAAAGGACCACATGAATCTTTGCACCCTGGCATTTACAACACTAGCTACAGCACAGCAGAACAATTTCAACATCTTTTTTTTTGGGGAAGATGGGTAGGGATGGAGGGAACAACTGGCACTGAACACTGAGACAGTGCTCTCACAAAACTCTTCCACAAAACTTCTGCTCTCAAGATCTCAGCCTCAAACAGCAACAGCCATTTCAGAAGTCATTACCTGATATATGAGGCTGGAATTTTCCCATGCATATGTATAGTGTTTCATATATATATATATATATATATATATATATATATAGGGGGTGTGTGTGTGTATATATATATATAAACAGACAAACACACAATATATATACATATATAGAGCTACTTTGGAAAATTAGCCCACAGAACCATTAAAAGACACTTACTGGACTAGTCATTAAGGGAGGTTAGAGTAAGATTAGTTTATGGAATTGTACAGTAATTCCCTAACGGCATAGATCTGTGACAAAAAATTGCACACCTTAAAGCCAACCCATGAAAGCATACCATACCTTCCATTAACATGGGCATTTCAGCTAGGGTTTTCCATATACATCAGTCATCACAGGAAATAATCAAGGCAGAGAATATTCTATACGAAGTCTCATAAATACCAGGTGACAACATTAAATCTACGATGCAGTGATGCATTCTTTTTGACAAACATATTTGAGCACTTATTCACGGTAAATGCCCATCATTTACTACTCTTTGCAAAAGCACATATTTTGAACTTAGCTTCCCCATCCCCACCCCAGGGAACTATTTTATCACCAAACGCACTGGAATCCACGTCAGTTGATGTGTACCTTTACATACTGGGTTCAAAGGTGTGGACGTGTTTACATTCGCAGGACGGTTTCTCTAGAAGGGACGGGAAAGAGGAAATATCACCTATGTTAGTCAACTCACAGTGAGTAAGTGGCCCCAGTGGCCGTCCCGCTTTCCCTGCCGGCTCCGGTGCCGATACGGTGCCAGCACCCGGGCCCAAGGCAGGGGCTTGTTGCACCCGGGAGGCCCTCAGGGCTGAGGGACTGGGTTTGAGCTCAGCCCTGACCCCACTTTGGGCACAGGGCTGCAGCAGAGAGCATCTGAACGCCGGCCCCATCTCAGTGAAGTTCTCCTGATGGGCACTGCGACAGCTCTAGCACTTCACAGGGATTATGGCCAGTGTCTTAGGCAAGTTCTCCAAGGCATTATTTAATGAGTATAAACTAAAGCACAGGAAGCTCCATCTCCATATGAGGAAGAACTTTTTCTTGTGAGGCTGACAGAGCCCTGGAAGAGGCTGCCCAGAGAGGCTGTGGAGGCTCCTTCTCTGGAGACCTTCCCAACCCGCCTGGCTGCCACCCTGTGCCCCGTGCTCTGGCTGTCCCTGCTGGAGCAGGGGGTTGGACTAGGTGATCTCTAGAGGTCCCTGCCAAACTCAACCGTACTGTGATTTAACAGTTTTCAGTGACACAATAGAAAAAATTGCAACCCTCCCAGCATGCATCCTTAAAAAGCATTTGTTATTGCATTAACAGTTTTCTTCTGTACTGGTAGAAGAAATCCTGTTAAAGTCACTTTGAAAGATACCATTTGAGTGATCCAACTAAGAAACAGTAATAACAAATAGAGCTGTCATCTTTGAAAGCACTGCAAATCAGTACTAATCACAATTTAGTAATAAAATATGGCCACAAGCAAACTGTTGTGGCAGACAGAATCTAGACTTGTCAACGTAGTGTTCATCTTCACTTTTTCTGTTTGCTGAATATGATTGACTGTCTTCTGTATCCACAGGAAGCTTCAAAAAATCAGCTTCCCCCAACATGTAAAATAGGAGCTCCTCCTATTAAGTTATTCTTTCTACTGAAAACTAATGACTTCAGTAATTTATTAGTAATATTCCCTCTCTATTGCACTGTTTTACAAACTGCATTTTATTCCAGGACATCAGGGACTCACAGCCACGCTAGCAAATCAATACAGGCACCTAAAGATTTAGACAGATTCCCATGTGAATCCCAGTAGCTCAGGCACTCCCTCTCTCCCTAACACACAGCAAAGGTGAAAAGCATTTAAAAAGCTTTTACTAGTAAATGGCTTGCATCCCCCCTCCATATTATTGCAAATATATTAATATAGTTGATACTATTAATCCATATTATTGCTTTTAAAATATAATACGATGCAAAATAAGCCCTTTTGAACAAACCAAGACTGTAGAAAGTTATTGTAATTTTCAGTCAGCCAATAATTTTGTATCCTAAGGGTATGTGTCACTAAAGTTACCTGAATTACTGCCCCTGCTACTAAAACACACTATCATTTTTCCAGATTTGCTCAGTGTATGTTTACCTACACTTAGAGGTACAGGTAGGCAACCCCAAAAGTTTTCTAATCTTACAGCAAAATCATTTCACAGAGCAGATAAATGGTAAACATGCACTATCAAAATTATAATCCCATAAAAGACATAATCCCATAAAGGAGATTATTAACTGTTAAACTACTCAATAGAAAAAAAATCTCAAATATTTCTTTATGATCAGAAACTTGACAGATAAAGTAGAAAGATTAAAATAGTACCACACCTAACATGTCATAGACTTTACACTGAGGAAGTGGAAGCAAATTCCTAGTTCCTAGTAGGTAGCCTAAAAATACAGAACATGCTTTAATATCTGCAGCTGTTCTACTGCCACAATTTAAAAGTTAGGCAGGTTAAGGAGATGAGCACGAACATTTTCCACTAAGAACACTGTTCTGCAAGACTGATAGAGCACCCTCTTTTCAATTATTGCCACCTTTTTCACTTCTATCACAAGTATTAATGAAAATTTCACAATATATGATCTTGAAATTACTTATGTCACAAACAGTAAAAATATTGAAATTTCAGCGCTTGAACTGTAAACATACCTGGGAAGATTCGCTGCTAGAAACGTCAGTTTATTCCTATTGAAATGCCCATAGCAAAAGAAAAAATCTGCACGTAGGGTTGGAAAAGTATTTCTAGAGACATTCTGAAATGCAGGTTCTTCCCCTTTCCACTTCAATGAAGTGTCACTAGGAAACTTGTTACCACAATAAAACCCTATTACAACCACATGGTAAGAGTGGTATTTCCCTGGATGTCAGGAAAAATAAAAAGAAAGCAGAATTGATTATTCTAATTAAATTCTGGCTACAAGGTTCTCAGGTATATGTTTATCCTCATTTCAGTTTCCAACTGCCATTAAACCCTGTCCTTTAATCCTTTCATCTCAACTTGAATACAAAAAACAGTTTCTTTAATGTAATTTCTTAAAACTCTATGCTCAGCCCTTCGGGGTGCTTGGCTTTTCAGCCGGGCAGGTGTAATCCATAGGGTTTACACAGGCATAAATACAGGGCTAACTGCTGCTGCGTGTCTCTATCCAGTTCACAATATTCTACTCTGCACAAAATAAAAAGGCAGGAGAGAGTGGTTCTGTGTGCACACTTGAACCAAATTAAAGTTTTATTTCCTCAACTCATATTTGTGTGTGTTTTAGAGGAGTGGAAGCAGCACTACAGTAAAACCAGACTCAGTTCCATTATGCAATCGCATTATAACCCTGAAACTTGTCAGCAAAAAGGAATTCAAGGCGATACAGTTGCAAGTACACTGGATATGCAAGTAGTCTGAAGTATGATCTCAGTATTATCAATAACAAACATTAACTCTGAGCAACTGGTCCACAAATTCACCTGTAAACATTTCTTAAAAAAATAAAACCCCACATTTTCAGGACATTTGACTGTCTCCTTTAGTCAAATCTGAAGCACAAACAGGGATACGACTCTCAAAAGGGTTTCTCATCGTTACACCTCAAACCACCCAAGAGAGCAGAATGTTACTAGCACAGCATGCCTAAAATACTACCCCAGGTACTGAGATGTGGAATATATTTAGAAAGGAGAGCCTCAATTTTGGAAACTCTCCCTTCTAAACATACAGCTTTACAACACCTCTACATCCTTTCTCCTTTTACCTGTCTGTATAATGTTCCTGACTGAATTATGGGCATTCAGAGTTAGAGACCCTCAGTACCTCCACATCACTACATTTCTGTTAAATAAATCCTGCATCATAAGCAGGAAACACAACTGGAATCAGGAAACCCAGCATATTCCCTAGGACCAGGCAGAAAGAACCTTAAAATAATGAGAAACATCAGCTTACATAGAAAGTTCTTTTCTTAGAAGCTAAAAATCTAAGTAGCATGCAGTTGCTCTGCTACCACATGAGGAACAGAACAAGTAGCTGCTAACGGCTTGAACACAGAAGTGGAAGATGCTACATCTGCCTTCAACCCACTCTTCCCCTCCTCTTCCTTCTCCACTGGTATTTTAGGCACTCATAGCTGCATATTGAGCAGCTGTAGCCCAAAAAGACAAGTGAGGCAACTGACACATCTGTAACCTTATTTAGGGCATAAAGACAGTAGGTATTAAAGGAGGTTTTGTGTTTGGCTAAACTCAAGAACATTTTAAGACTTCCTTTTAGCCTTTGCTATATGGAGAGGGTTGCTCAGAAAAGGACAACAGTTGCAATGTGGGTGGCTGTGATTCTGCACATGTTAAGACTACTTTATGATGGTATCAATCATTCTTTCCCCAAGTTTCTTCATAATAAAATCCCACAAAATGTACCGTGCTCTGAATGGATGAAGGGCAGCAGAGCAAGCCGTTACAACCGCATCACTTAGGACCTATTTCATCTCCTTGGGCTTTACTTTAACATACTGAACTTGAAACAACTTTTTCATGGCATTTTAAATTCAGAAAATACTACCTCTGAAGAGTAGGTCTCAAAAATTAAGCTGCTGAAAGACACAAACACAAGGATCAATATGACAGGTTATGGGTATTATCTGTGTCTGGGTAGCTCTAGATTTCAAGCTCTGAGCTTTATGCTACATTCGAATTTGTTTGAGATTTATTTTGTATAATTTTCTAAAGCAAAGCCATTGTGCTTAAGGAACATTAAATGAATAGGAAAAGCTCTCCAAAAGTTAGAAACCCCAAGGATAGAGACAGAGCTCTGCTACTTGAGGCCACTTCTGCACTTAATCCCCCTTCACCAAGTCTTCTCAGGCAGTCTTTGATTGCTTTATATTCTACTTCATTTAGCATGCACAATTAATAACAAATAAGCCAAAAAGAAAGGAGTACTAAAAAGATGAAGGCCTTATCCAAATATCAAGTTCCAAAGGTAGAAAGAAACCTTCCAGCTGAGACAATTTTTGAATTTCAGTCAAAACCTGCACTAAATGAAACCTTACAGTAATAATTTTATAGAAGTCAAATATTTTAATTTGATATTTCTTTTAAGAATGAAGTCAATATAATAAAGTTAACATCCAGGTTCAGAGGCAGGTGACTGTTTTAAGATGTTGCCTATTCACAATTAACACAGTGAATTCTTTCACAAGTTGCTGGCCAGGTGCCTTTTTAATGTTTTCCTGTCTCTGCCAATACTTGTCTGGATGTATTAGTATGTAATGAGGTTCTTGAAGTGGATACATCATCCTAGAGCAGCAGGATTTATCCCTATGGAAGAATCAGTGCGCTTAAAGGACAACTCTTGTTATTCCATCAGTCCCATCGCTCAATTAGCCTCCTTTAAACCTGCTAATGAGGATAACGAATTCAATGAGACCTGAAGCTTGATATGTGTCTGGGCAAGCTCTCACTTTTGTTATTTTCTTAGGAAGCCCTTCCACAGCTGGGAAGGGCTGGGTGCCTCGCTTCCGAGGAGCAGGTAAGGAAGTGCTCAGCATTTTTAAATAGGAACTGCACTGACAACTCAAAGCCACTCAATTTATGTTACAGTCTTTCCCAGATATAGCTAGAAGAGAATTACATAAAGTGTTACGACAATCTTAGATTATCATAAAAAACAGGACTTGAGGGATTTTAAAATATCCAATCTGATTTAAAATAATAAAAATCCTGAGGAAAAGGGACTAGATCAAATCTACTGGAAGAACTAAAGGGACACATGGATTCATAAAAACAACT
Source organism: Nothocercus julius (assembly GCA_013398735.1). Classification (NCBI taxonomy): domain Eukaryota; kingdom Metazoa; phylum Chordata; class Aves; order Tinamiformes; family Tinamidae; genus Nothocercus; species Nothocercus julius. The sequence continues at coordinate 805,337 of VZSV01000040.1, forward strand.
AGATGTAAAACAAGGAGATAGGCTCCTAACTGCCTGACCCGCTCCACAAGGAGTAATTCCACATGCACACTTTTTATCAGGACAGAGGATACATTGCTGCACTACACTAGGGAGCAGTAACATCTGCAGATATAGGACCAACCTATAAGCTTCAGACATTGATCTATGCTCTCACTTTTGCTGGCAGAGACAAAACTGTCCACGCCAGGATATTTTTCCACTCCACACTACTACCAACCTCATGGGCCGCCTGGCAAAGCCTAGGGTTTGCAGTCCTCTGAACAGCATTTCCAACCTGCCCTCCTCAAACAAGCTCCTGAACAACAACATTTTAAAGGAGCTTTTCCTTTGGTAAAAAGATTAATCACGTAATCCCTTGTAACTGAGATAGACCAACACACTGGAAATTTAAGAGGTCTCCTACTTTTCCTGGACAAATATTAGTAGTAATTAGAAAAAGGGATTTCACATTATAGCTGTACATAATCTCATTTGCAATAAAATGCAAAATAAAAAGTTGCAACCTCATTATCAAAAAGGAAGATAAAATGATAGCTGTTATTTCTTGGACCGGCTTCTTGTAAGATTTGCATAGCACAGGGTCTTATCCTTAGCCCTGCTGCCGTAAGAGCATTGCATTACTTGCAAGTAAAAGCTCTTAAAAATGAATAAAACATTCTTCAGAAACCCTTAAAGGCTGGGCACCATCACCGCAGGCTGTTGGCAACACAAGGTAAGGCCCCATCAGTAACAGAAAACAACAAGCACAGTCAGACTCACAAGGTGGGAGAGGACAGAAGTCGAGAGTGAGCCAGAGTCGAGCAGTGACACAGAGGAACCACTGCAGTTACCTCTGCACGGCTCAAAAAGGTCCCTTCTCGCTGCAGAGTGTTCGGAGGGACGGAGGTGCCAGGGGTGCAACAAACAGCTGGACAAACTGAGCACAGGCCGAGTGCGGCAGGGGCAGAGCTACCGCAGCTCAACAAATACAGGGGCAAACCAGCCTCAGGCAGGAGCAGCAAAATACACTTGCTTGGCAATGCCAGAAAGCCAAGACCCCCCCCAATTTTTTTTTTAAAAAAGTTATCTTTATAGAAATGAAGGTATGAAATTTTTTGCCTCTTCACAGCTACAAATTATTTACTGTTAGTGTTGACACCAAGGTGATTGTAGGATAACGCATAAGCAAGACAAGAAACTGCTGTTCTGATGCCTAGCATCTGATGAACTTTGAAGTTAAAAAAAAAAAAAAAAAAAAAAAACAACAACAACAAAAAACCCTACCATGACAAAGTTAAAGAAAGTTTCTAATCAGACTGCATTTCCTTCCTGACCGTCCGCTTGCTCTGAGACCCTCCGAGGCGCTCCGCAATCCCTGACACGCCACCACTGCTCAGAGGAGGGCTCTCTTGGCACACCTTTTGGTCCAGAAGATGAAGGAAGTGACATCCCCTCCTCTGTCCCTTCCCAAACTCCTGAACATGTCACAACGTGCTACCACTTTACCATGCGGTCAGATTCAGACGTTTCAAATTACTCTGCAAGCATTTAAACACGCCGGAGAACTGTTATACGATACATAACATGTGGAAAATTTAACTTATATTGAAACAAGAGGACAGCTACAGCACTAGCAGCTCTTTCCACTCTAACCAAGAGTGTCTGTGCGCTAAGAAGTGATCAACGGTTAACTCTTTCTGGTGATGGTGGGGGAGCTGGGGAGGACACAGATTAATCCATTTAATCTATTGTCCAGTGGATATAATACAATACTCCAACTGCCTTCCAACAAATCCAAATTCCAGTCTTTTGCAGCTCCAGGAGCTGCAAGGCTCAACAAAGAAGAAATCCATCCAGCTGGAGATCCACCAGCTTCGTTTCACAGCTGCCCTCCCCGGGTTAGCATGGGGACAAGCTGGCCAACACACCTTGCACAACAGTTTGCTAACTCTACCTGCCTGACCTCCCTTGGGTTTCAGTTTACCCTGCTGATCCCCAGCTCCTGACAGTCTCCAACCATTCTTTTCCATATTCTCCAAGCAAATCCCTACTAAAAAGGCATTAATAAAGCTTTTGTGAATAACTAAAGCACAATAGGGTTACCACTCCTCTGGCTTTCAGCTTTCTGGATAAAGCAGCATAAGGAACAGCAGCCTCCTGAAAGGGTGCCAAGTCCTAAACACCACATTTGCAAGAAATTATGTTTCAGGTATGAGTCAAACATTGGAAAATGCATTGCCATCTAAGTGTTACAGCTCGATAGGTATTAACTTTTGGTCTGAAACCAAACAGAGGATATGTCAGCACACTACCATCCAATCCACCTACAGGAGCTTTCTTGCTAATTAACGAGCTAGTTACATGAAAAAACATTGTGAAATGGCATGTATTTACAGAAAGATTACTGCCTGTGCCTTTTTTTTTTTTTTTTATTAAGCTGGTAATTTAGGACAGGAATTATTTCTTAACATTTAACCCAGTAGATTTCCTGCACAATCCACTGAGCCTTTCTGTTTGGAAATTGAGTAATAAAAATCATATGGATCCACTGACCTAGCATTGTTTTAAAGAACCCCAAGGAGATATTTTCCCTCAATAGTTATCTTAAACTCATGAAGCATCTACTTAAAACTCCCCCTGAAACTCTCAGAAACTAGTGACAAGCTCATAGTGGGACACTCAGTAGTCCTGGTACTTGACAGCTCGCTAAGTGCACACCAGAACCAGACCACTTGGATTCCCCCTGAAAACAGTCCTTTGTAAAGGTGACAGGTACTCCTTGTGCCATTTAGTGCTTGGTTTGCACTTTGACACACCGTAATGGGAGATGTGACTTTCCAAGAGGAACATTTAGGTAGTATGTGGAGAGGCAAGAGAGGTCCCGTGGGGCCACCGTGCCCAAGCCTTGGAACCACTCACATACGCTTCAACAGGACCATTTTACATCAATAACCTCAAAGCATAAAGCGGAGTCACGCTTTTATAGACTAACAATTAATTTTACTTTTTTTAAAGCAGCCTGAACAGCCTCTGTGTCACTATTAAATGCTGTAAATATTCATTAACAATTTGTTTGAGGTACAAATATTGGATTAATCATTTCACTTTCCAAATTAAGTTTGTGCAAAATCTTCACCACAGCATTCAAAACAGCTCTTCTCAGACTAAGACAAGATTGTTCCATAGGCAAACATTCTCAAAAGATGGACTGTGAAATACATTTTCAACAAGCTTTATGACCAACTTAGGGAGAGGAAAGAAAAAAAAAACCCCACAAAACTTACTTGACTGTAACTCGATTGGACAAGTCCTGAAGATCACCTGGATGAAAAAGCTGAGCTTCTTTCAGTCCAATATTCTCGCAGGCTTTCAAGAAAACGTTTATATTATCCTGCGGAGAGAGGCAGAGAGCAGCCGCTTAGTTAAAAAGCACCGAGCAGGTTTTGCAAGGCAACCAGCCTGAACCTCGCAATGTCAAAGTCCAGCTCATGGAAATAATAATAAAAAAGCAATCTCGCGGGCAGCAAGCGCAGCTCGCGTTTCAGGCAGGCGGGCAGGTGGGTCGGCGACGTTAACCATTACCTGGCACCGAGCGGCGGCTGCCGGTGCTTTGATGCCGGCCGGGCTCTGCAAACAGACGCCCTCCTCCCAGCGCGGCTCTGCCACCAGCCTCGCCTCCCGCCTTCCTTCCGAAAGGACTCCGGCTACGGCCGCCCGCCACCCAGGGACTCTTGGCAGGGGAGGAGGAGGAAGAGGAGGAGGTGGAGGAACATTCCGTTTCCACGAGCCCAGCCCGACTCGGGGATAGGGCACCTGGAATGCGGGCTCGGCTGCTGCGCGGGCGAGAGCAGGAAAGAAACCAAACTGTACTCAGCCCTGCTGCTTCCTCGCTTATGGGGCTCTCCCTCCTTCGCGGTCCTCCCCTTCCTCCTCCTCCCCCAAACGCACCCCCCCAAATACATAACAAAAGTCTAGGTGGGGTGCCCCACAGCACCCATGCGCTGCACCTGCCACGCATCCGCTGCTGAGCGGAGGCCAGGCTTTCCACTAAATAAATACAAATCAACCCAGTAACAGGGGAAAAAAAAAGATTATGCAACCCGCCCAGATCTCTTTGCAGGGCATAAACAATGGGCAAGAAATTCCTTGCCTGTAACGCGGAATGCTACTGGCAGCGGAGGAATGCACCCGCCTGCACACGCGAAAGCCACGGGAAGAGGTACACGGAGGTGCTCAGCGTCCCAGCTAGCGAGCCCGGCCGCCCAAAGCTTCTGCAGCTAAGGGGCTGGGGCAGAGCTGTGCAGGAGGCACTGCCAGGTGATATAACACTGTTTTAAACTCATTCACAAACCCAGCAAGTCAAAACCTACCAAAGAAGTATCAGCTGCTTGTAATACTTACTAGAGAAAAAAAAAAAAAAAATACCCACACAGCTTTCTGTTTTGAAGGTCCCTAAGACTCCGGCATTTCTTATCAATCTGTAAACATGCTTTCACTCGAGGGAAATATTTGCAGAAGGCATTTCCCGTGGAGGCTGCGGGCGAGCCCCCAGCATCCCTGGAAAGCAGCAGTTGCCCCACTGCAGCCCCCCGTGTGATGGGTGCTGAAGCAGAGGGGGATGAGCAGAGGGCCCTGTGCTTTTCTGCAGGGACGGTCCAAGCTTAGCACGCTGGGGAGCCCCAAGAACCCACGGGTAAAGCTGCTGTGCAGCTGTCTGCGCAGCAGACCCGAGGAAACGAGCGCTCGCGAGGTAATGAACACAAGCAGCACCAACGCCGGCAGAAGTGGCACCCTCCCATCAGCCTCGCACGCTGCCAGAATCATGGGAAATGCACAGATTGATGGGCCACACCAGCCCAGCGGCACAGGGCGATCGCATTGCGCACATCAACAAGACAGACGAGTCAGAGAGGAAGAAAAAGGGATTCTGCCTCCACCCTACGCGCAGCCCCAGCAAGATGCAGCACACGCTCATCAGTACCAGATTGCATACAAGAGAATTAACTTCGATTTAATTGCTGCAGCATCTTCTGTCAACAATAAACCTTCTGATAAATAACTTCCCTGACAGTGCGCGGGAACGTTGGTCCTCTCGTGAGTTAGGACCTTTAGAAACACTGCAGCTTAGAAACAGGCAGGAGAAAATGGGAAATGAAGCAGGAGGCAAAACATAACTAGTCAGGGCCCTCTCTAGAGGGCAAGATAAAGGAGGGTTCAAACTGATCCTCTCAAGCTCCTGAAGCAGCAGCAGCTCCATCACGCCTGGCACGTCACAGAATGGTTGAGGTTGGAAGGGACCTCCAGGGATCAGCTAGTCCAGCCCCCCTACTCCAGCAGGGACACATAGAGTACAGGGCACAGGGTCACATCCACAAAGCTGAAGTGATATCCAAGGTTTTCTGGCTAGCTTCCCCTCCTGCCCCATGTTTTCAGACTTGACTTGCAGGGCTCCAGCTGCCCCAGCTCCAGTTTGGGCCTGGAATTCACAGCAGCACCCCAAAAAAGCTTACCCAAACCCACCCGCATCCCCACAAAGAGTTGCAGTTCTGGTAAATCAGCACTTGGACAATACTGCCCTGGAGCAGTTATTCTTGACCATCCCGAATCATTATCATCAATCACCAAAGCCAGTCTCAAAATAGCAGCCATTTTCAACTGTAACAGAATAATGAACTTGGGAATGAATTTTAAATAGTACCACAAAAGTAAGCGGAAAAAGTGACAAGCTGTCAGCCTTGTGATTAGAGTTATCATGAGCAATGTGAACAGGAACAGTGTTTGGTGATTAATGTGCTCAAATATAGAAACTATCATACTACTCCTTTTACCAAGTTAGGTTTTGAAATATAACTGCACTTTAATAAGGCTATTAGCTGTTTGACAGCACAGCATATGCTGCAATCCTCACCTCGTTGTACACTGCAAGCAGGATTCCTCTAAAAATTCTGAACTCCAAAACTTAAAGCATGGAGAAGCACAAAACACCAGGTCACTCTCCTGGTGGCAACAAGTCACCTGCATTTGAGAAAAAATGTTTCCTGTGCACTTCTGTGCTAGCTCCTCCGCCATGCAGGTGTTCCCAATGAGTACCCGATGATGATATGGGAGCAGGCCACTTAAATTTAGTAAAGATTCAAATCAGCATAGTCACAGAAAGAGAGGGTGAGGAAAACACAAAACACCCACAAAGGAACCTATTAAATCAGAAAAACGGGAGCCCGTGGCTTGGTTACACCAATGAAGCGAAGCACAAGGGGCAGCACCGGTGCCCTCTACGAGCGCAAGGGGAGGGACACCCAGGGAGAGAGAGGAGGTACCTGGTCCAAGAGCAAGAGGACACAGGAATACTTGGTCACACAGACCAAATGCTTGCCCTACATCACATTATATATAACACAACCATTAAAAAAAAAAAAAAAAAGGTTCTGAAGAGACTAACAGGAGTAACGGGCCAAAACTAACCAGACGCTTTTAACAGAGCTTATCAATCCATATCCTTGAGCATCTGAAGTCGGAATTAGCATCGTACAATTACACGTCTTAAGTCATAACAAAAATAAAGCCTGAAGTGCTAACCACAGAATTTAAATCAGTTTGTTTTTCACATGTTGTTATTACTCCTAAGGATCTGAGGGAAGGGCAGGGAGATGGCAAGTGGGATTATATCCCCACTCCTCTCCAAACAGAGAGATGAGGAACAGCACAGCATTTCAGACGCTCCAAGCACGACTCAGCTGTGCGCAAGCCGCACGGATTCACAGCAGCTGCTCACAGCAGGGGCCTTCTAAACACAGGATCAGCATGGGGTGCGGGAGCCACGAAGGTACTCAGGGTCCTCAACACCTAAGGCAGGAGGAAAAAGAGGAAAAAAAAAAAAAAAGGAAGAACACTTATAAAGTGGAGGAAAACAGCATGAGTACTAGGACAAACAGGAAAAAGGCAAGTCAAGGGGAAAAAGCAGCAAGAAAAGGTGACATTAAATGGGCAAAAAGGAATAGTAAAATACAGAAAATAATTTATAAGTGTTTATGGAATGAAATAAAAATCAAAGAGCATGAAGCATAGGGCAATTAAAAGTCCCCAGGATCAGGGAATCACTATTTTACTTGATTATTTATGTACAAATAGTTAAGCTTGCAAATACAGCCTGCAATTTAATTAAAAAATAAATCCCTCAATTATCATGAAGATCAGGGTGGGGCGGGAATATTAATTTCAACAAATGTGCCAACACCTTTGCTTTCTTGGGGCGCAGTGGTGCTCTGTGGTGAGCCTGTCTCAGGCAACTATTTCTCTGAAGCTCCACACAAGCTCCATGACACACCTGGAGGCTGCACCAGCGACAAAAGTTACAGAGCATCTTCCTCCACTCCATGAGCACCTGGATGAAAAACGAGTTCAATTAACATACCTGGCAGGTTGCTTTGGTTTGGGTTTCTCCCAGGCTGCCCAGGCCAGTAGGATGAGGAGGGTCCTCCACATTGAGTTGGCTGCTGCCTCTGAGTACTACTGTTTTGGCTAATCTGAACAGCAATCACACAAAGGCGGCTGGTTTTCTCCCTCACAGAGGGCTGAAGGGAACAGAGGATCACAAGGACTGTGATGCAGGCAGGTTTTCTCTAAAGCATTACAGCATCACCCAGATGGGGCCTTGGTGCCAGAAACTGTTTTCAATCTACTCAAAAAAACACACATGCCACCCAATACCTACAGTGCCTAGCAACAAAACTTTTGACATTTTGGAATAGATTGATGTATTTTTTCCCCTTTTCTTTTCTACATTATGCTAAACACCTTGTGAATGGCCCATGCTGAGCAGCCTTGCTTCTCAGCGCTGTAATTCTGTGGGTACTTGCAGGCAGCGGCTCCCTCGGCTCCCCCTCAAGGCGCATTCCCAAGGCGAGCAGGTATTTCAGAAAGCACACAGCCATTTTCACACGCTGCTATGCACTGCACCAGCCACTAAAGCCTGCTGGCATCGGTTTAATGCTGAATTCAGAGCTGTCTCTTGCACCAGCATCACGGAAGCGCTGCGTGTTGTTGATACTCAAAGGTGGGGTAAGGGGAAGGATCTTGTCTAACGAGTCGGGCGACTCGCAGCCGTTCCTCAGAGCCACATTTCGATCCTCAGCAGTGGCTAAGGGCCCGTTTTCTGAAGAAACGCTGCTAGCGGGTTCGGTCTTGAACTGCCATCAGAAAAGGAGCAGCTGGAGCAGCTAAACTGCATCCCCGCCTTCACACATGCACATTTGGGGCCCAGACCAGAAGAACTGGGGGCATAATTCAGCTTAGAGCAGCCTCAGGCCTGCTCAGTGAGTGATCCCACCTCTAACAGCTCACACGGGCTCCATACTGCCCAAGGACCACACGGGCGGCCGCTGCTTTGCCCTGTGCAGACGAGGTGCAGGCTGCACGTCCTTCCCCAGTGTCCTTCTCAGCTCCAGGCAGGGCCCAGCATCGTGTTTAAGGGCCTGCCGAAGACCCGTCTGTGGAGGTCACCTGCAATCTCTCATGGCATTGAGCTCCTCAGCGAAACTGCCACGGGTGTAACAAAATAACAATAAAAAAAGTAAAATAGAAACTGTTTTTTAATGAAACTGAGTTTATGGAGTTCAAAGTACTTGACATAGCAAGAAACCAACTGTCCTCAGTGACGTGAAATCTCATCGCTGCCTTTATTGGGCTGCAGGGTAAACTTAGCTAAGATAATATAGCTATGTTATAAGAGCACCAGCATGCCAAACGAATACTACCTTGATAAGTGACAGGGAGTAACCGAACTCAACTGCAGGGGCAGTTTCTGGGATGCCACTTGTCACCAAATAAGGTGAGCTGTAAACGAGGAGGGCCAAAGTCCCTGCACTTTGGCAGCCTGGGCAGACCTGCCTTCTCACCAGGCAGAGCTTGCTCCCATTTCAGACCACACAAAGGGCATTAAAGCAACTCCCTCACAGTCACTTCAATGCAAAACAAGTACATGCTCCGAAGGCTGGTACAGAAGAACCATCCTGGGCTATTTCCTTGTTTAGACAAGCCTTACCTTTCCCACCAGTTACTCACATTCCAGTCCAAGCCAAGAAAATGGAGCGATTGCTTTTCACTCTGAACAGACTTTGCAAGGCGAGCGTGTGAAACGCTCCAGCGCCAGGGTAGCCACTGCAGAGCGGGAGGGACGGTAATCCACTTAGAGGTGAAACTCCCCGAAGCCTAATGAGTAATAAATAAGCGAAGAACTCTTGCTCTCGAAACAGAAAGCTTTGGCAGAGCTCACTTTTTTGTTTTGTATACACTGTTTTTTTTTTTTTTTTTCTTCCTCCTCTGTTTTGCTCACACAGGTTAACAATTTGGTATGGATCAAACCCCAAGAGTACTCTCAGATCCTTGGTATCTGATTCTAGGCTACCATTTAGTACCTCATTTTCTTAACAGAAAATTTTGAAGGGCTCCTTCAGCAGATCCACACAGGCGTCTTTCGGGAGCTGCAAGCGCCTTCCTTTAACCCCATGGCCCTACTGGGCTTATCCCGGCCACAGAGACAACCTGCCAGCACAGCCCCATCGCCGAGTGGGCCTGGAGGTCGCCTGCATTGCAGCCCCCTCAACTGCTGCCTCCAGGCCAAGCTTCCTCACTTCCAGCACAGCATCCTGCAGCCCTGTTAAGCAGCATTTCAGAATCTCTCAGAGTCACCGAATGGTTGAGGTTGGAAGGAGTCTCTAGAATCTAGTCCAACCCCCTGCCCCAGCAGGGACACCCAGAGCACGGGGCACAGGGAGGCAGCCAGGCGGGTTGGGAAGGTCTCCAGAGAAGGAGCCTGCACAGCCTCTCTGGGCAGCCTCTTCCAGGGCTCTGCCACCCTCACAGTCAAGTTAACATTGCCTTTTTATTTATGGCTCTTCTACACCCATCCCCAGAGGAGGGCAATTCAGTACGGGCACTATGGATGCAGAGATGTCCACGCAGGCTTTGGGAGACATGCTCCAAAAAAAGAAGCGAGTTGCACAGCTATAAGCCTCCAGCACTGATCCTGCAAAAAAGCTATCACTCCTGCAATTAATACCTGTTTTCTTTGGAAACTGCTATGAACTTTAAACTTTACATATTTTTTTAAAAAAATCTAATAAACCACAGGAAAAAACACAGCAGTGTCCACCTTATAGAGATTTAACACAGAATTACTGGCTGCTGCATGAAACCTCAAAAGTGCATTTCCTTGGCCAAAGCAGGGCAAATCAAGTAATAGGTATCACAAGTGTAATTTAAAGTGTGTACCTTTTCTACATGGCTGCCATTTTTTCCTGCCAACAAGGAATGTTTCTTTACCAACACAGAAATAGTCATCAGCTATTTAAGGAAATAAAAAAAGCATACAAGTGACTAGGTGAACCACAAACTACCACTAATTGAGCTGATAAATGGGGATTTCTTGCAGTTTATTTGGCAACTACACTTATGAGTCTTACCGAGTGCTGGGAAGTTTATGGAAAAGTCATAATTTTTGAAGCTAACAGGAGGGATGAAAAATTTCAATACTAAAATTATCATAAATCAACTGTAAAGCAGCATGATCGACTTCTTTTAAGTTTCATTAATTACCGTTTTGACTGAGTAACTCTTTGGAAATGCGAGTTTGGAACATGTTATCTTTACCCAAAACAAGAATAGTATTTAGGGGAATGTTTGGGTTGAGAGCAACAAATCTGCACAGCACTTAGGGCCCCAAGAGAGGCGACCAGGGCTGAGCCATCATCGCTTGAGGAATGCACTTTGGGGTTTGCACACACGCAACTTCTCCCCAGTTGGTCTCCTAGATACATTTCACATCGTCACCACCTACTGAAAAACTGTCAGTTTAGTACAGCAGCTGGGGGTTGTGCTGCCTGATAGAAATCTCAAGCAGCTACTAAAAATGTCACAAAGAGTCTGCATCAACCTACCCTCTCTCCACACCCTACATTTCAAAGCGTTTAGGCAGCAGTAACAAAATAAAACAATTAAAGGAAATTCATTGCTAAGATTGAAACATACCATACATTTTCAAGGAGAAGGGCAGAAAACATTAGTAAACCTCTGCCATGATTACATACTCCCACTATCAGGCATTGAAAAAACTATATAACAATGTCACCCCTAACTATTAATAGCCAGGCTTCCTTTCCAGCATATAGCCCTTTTCCTCAGTTGTCTAAGAAGGGGGTTTTCATACAAGCCATATTCCTATTTCCAGTAAGGCAGCAGAAAGATTCCAAGAGCTGATTTACAGTAGCACACACATTCTTATCAAACTCTACATCATTCCTGGCTGTCATACATTGATTTATCCCTCTAGGCTCTCAGAAGCCAGCTCAAACTTTTCTGGTTTTGTGGTATGGGCTACGACAGGAGACCGAGATTCAAGATTTCGCATCTGCCCTGACTCACTGGTTGACCTCAAGAGAAGTTGCTTCAGCTCTTCTTTCTGCTTGCACTCGCTTCCTTCGGCTGGAGGAAGGACACAGTGGGAATGACTTCTTTACTAAGTACCTTGAGATCCAACATTTGTAAAAGCTTTAACAATAGCCTTAAATTATGAAGGACAGTGAGCTGATTTCTGCAACATTTCCTAGTTAACAAAGACCAAATAAGGTCACATTATCTGCTTCTCTTTTAAATCCATCATTTTCATGCCACAGTTTGTGTGCTTATTCTCCCAAATTGGAGCTAACATTTGATTTGGAGACTTAAGTAATGGCAGCTTAAACTTTGGGATTTTACTGAAAAGCTATGCTGAAAACACACATTAGTATTTGATTGCTGAAAATATGCCTTAATATTTAATTACATTTTTCATAGTACTGACAAATCTCAAACTAACAGAGAAATTTAAACATGGATTGGTACATTTCAAATGCTGCACAAGCTCGGAAGGTCTTTTCTCCAACTAATGTGCATATTCTTTCATGTCCAGGAAACTTGTTGGAGCACTTCAGCTGGACCACTGATCAAAGAAAAAGAAACGTTTCCCCTCCCACATAATTTTACTTGTCAGAACAAAACTAGATCCTTAAGGTAGCAGCAGTCAAAGAAGTCTTCATCTACTTTAAACACTGTAAGAATCTTAAGATGTTATGGCCCTAACTTAAATAGGGCAATAAACACACTGCTATACAAAAAAATTGCTCCTCAGTGCCTTTTTAATATACAATTTGTCATAGCAGACAAGTTCCCAGCTAAGTAACATTAGTCTGGAATACCAGAAAGAAAAAGAAAAAAGAGGGGAGAAAAAAAAAAGGATAAAAAGTGTGAGCAATATAGCATCTCAGCCTGTTGTTTTTTAATCTTGCTTTGGAAAAATATTATTACTTAAAATCATACTGTCCTTTTGGGCAATTAAAATTTCCTCAATAAAAACCTCTTGCTTCCTACAGGAAAAACAAAAACAACAACACTTTACTGGAGGCATTATGTTATTAGCAGCATAAAAAGGGTATTGAAGAAAGATAAATAGCTGCTATTAAAAAGAGGAAACCAACATTATTTTTGTCACTTGAAGTGTTCCTGAGCCTGCAGAAAATTAACAGGGTGTCATATGAAGGAAAGTATACATGGGAGTTTGAAAAAATGCACAAAATAGGTGCAATGCAGTTTGTTCACTTTGACTATCTCCCCACTTTTCAGCTTTAGACATACAGAAGCTAAGAATAAAAGTTACAAGAAGCACTAATTGCTTTGTAAAAGCAAAACTGTCATCTGTGGAAGTGAAGATCATGCCAGGTAACTAGAAGACTTTTGAGAAAGGGATATGCATCATCTTGTGTCTTGCCTATAAGCAGCACTACCGGGGAGGGACACATCAGCTTCTTGGTGAAAATGCATCAGATTTCACACTTGGCAGAAGTGCTGCTTTAACACTCGCCCTTGACCTCGGAATTGACAGTCCAAGGACCAAAGTGAAAATCCCTGGCCGTGGCTCAGGCACGGAGGAAGCGGAAGGCAGGACTCAAGGCAGAGCTCCCCGCTCCCCTGGCTATTGCGTGGGCTGCGACTTGTCAAAAAGGTTTCTTAAAGCTTCAAAAGAAACAGCCGTGCTTCAAATCACTCCACATGGCGCTTCCAACCCTCTCATCACTGCAGAAAGAAACATCAGACAAGCAGAGCAAGCCCTTGGATGGGTTTAGCTTATTAGTCAGCTTCCAACCAAAAACTATGGGGCCGACCATTTCTTGTGAGAGTTTTTGGATAGTATTAGCATGAGCCATCTGCTTTTTTTTTTTTAACTGGTATTTGAGAGCAAAGCAAGGCCAACACCACTAGTTTTAGGTAACTTATTCCACATATTTGCCTTTTATCTTTCCTCAGTTTTAATGAGAAAATAGAAGGAGGAGGAACCACCTCTTCTGCTATTCACTTTCTCGTGTCACACAAATTGCTATTGGCATTGCTAATATTCATCTAGCCTATTCTAGTCACATGAACAGATTAGAAGCTAGAAGAATTTTTAAAAACCCACAAATGAAGAAAAACCTCCTCCAACACACAAAAAAACAATGAAAAATGTGAAGATTAATAGAGGGAGAGAAAAAAGATACCAGTTATGAAACTAGATAAACAAGATGACCATCTCAGGAAATGCAAGATAACAGAAAACATGAACCTATATAAAGATTATACTAAACATAAGAATTTGGATAGTTGAAAAAGGCAAATGCAGGCAGAATCTCAGCAGGAAGCACTTTGGAAACAGAGCTGTTGGGGGGAGGGGTGGACAGGAAAGGGAAATAAAGACCTTTTTAATTAAAAAATGCAAATTACCTTCAGATTTTAAGATTCTCTAAATGGAAGACTTAAATCTAAACTATCTGAAGAGTGAGCTTTGTAGCCAAGTCCTAAATAAGACATGAAAAATGAAGATTTTTCCAACCACCAGCTTGATCAATCACAATTTGTAAAGATTCTACACCCCCAAATTGTTTTAAAGTGTCCTCTAAGTAGGAATTTGACATGTGAATGCCAGTCTCCTGCAGCAAGAACTGCATCAAGAAAATTATCCCACATAAATGATATATTTGGCCACCTATATTTGATGATAGCAGATAAGGATGTACCAGGGCAGTTCCATGTTTTACAAGGTATTAAGCACAAAGGCTCAGGAAAGTACTTGTTCTTCTCTACCCTTGTCTTCATCTCCCTCATTTTACATGTTTTCCCTGTTTCATCCTTCTTACCTTCGTTATTACCTACTTTATTGGTTTATGAGGTTTATTGGTTTATGAGGTTTGTGTTAACAATCCACATTGGAAAGTATCTCCTCTTCACTATTTTTGTTGCCTTGGTGCAAGTGGAATTAATTCCATGTAAACATATTAAGTCATATAATACAGTGCTGTTCTAGTAGATTATACGAAAGGAGAGGGGGAAAGAAATTTGAATATAGTCCTGTCAGAATAGCATGTTGGACCTCAGTGAACCAGGATATTAGGATATTCTTCACTCTGCAAGGTTCCCCCGTTCTCTACTAGACAAGCAACTAAAGAAAACCCAGTGTATTATTTCCTGAAAGCGTACAGTGAAATCTGTGATGGCCTTTAGATGAACAGTTTTATACTCCCGCACAAAAGCTAAAATGAAAGCTCACTAAGAGTGTGCCCAAGCTGAGATAAGGAACTTCCTGTGAAAAAGCTATTTTGTGCTCCTTTTCACCCAGCACTCTAGCTGGCATACTTGGAAGGAAAGAGCAACAGCTCTGCTTGATCAAAATGAATGATCAGTTAATTAAGAATCAATAAGACATAAAGACACAGAAGGACTAAGGGCATTTCATTTTAAATCCAATAAACTCAATAATCATCTTCTCTACCCTGCAGTTTGATTTGACCACAGCCCTCAGGCCTTCAGTGTGACAACATTTCCCAATCACAGAGTTGCACTTCCACCTCATTACCAGGATTTGCAAAGGGAAATACATGGTCTTAAAGTACTAAATTGGGGAGTTGCAAGGCAGGCTGACCATGAATCACCACTTGGTGATGGAGATATTGACTCTTATTCTGAATTTGCTACCCAATCTCAAAAAGAAACTTTTGCTTATTAAATTTTGCCTTGCTACTGGGCACACAGTTATTTATCCTGAGCAACAAACTGTTCTGACAGATGCATCAGGGTCACATATATACTATACAAAATCCATTCGTCTTCCAGTGGGGATGCTGGGTTTTCTTAAGGCTTCGATGCCAGTGTACGATGTCACCTTCGCCTTCAGCCAACTGTGTCAGAAACATGAGGCTCCTCAGGGAGACCATCTCTTGAAGCACTGGACACAGCCTTGTTAGAAGATGTGCTGTCAGCCCATATGATCCTCCCCTTTGTGTGAGTGACTGCAAACTGCATTACATACTGGTTTTCAAGCTAAAAGGCAGGGAGCCCCCACTTACAGAAAAGTGGGATTACTTTGGGTTTGCTTTTGCACAGTACTGATTCCCCCCCTTCACAGCAACTCCAAGCAAAATCACTTTGTAACTTTTGATTTACCTAATTTCATGAGACTGCAATATCCGTCTCAAGCTTTCTCTTTTTTCCCATTTTAGTAAGAAAATGCAAACACAGAGAAAAAAAGTAGCCAAGCTGTAAAAAACAGCTTAATAAAAAGCATACAGACAGAAATAATGTGATTGCCCTCCATTACAACTACTACAACTAAGCTATTGGAAAAAAACATCTATTGTAGAAAAAAACATTTGAGATTTCTTCCTCTTCAGTAGAGGCTTGGAAAGAACACTTGGCAAGAGGAACAAAAAAAGAAAACATCCAGAAACCACACTTAGTCCACAACATCAGAGCAAAGGAGAAAACCTGTGAAGAGCAGTGCCCACTTCTACAACGCATTTGAGAAGCACTGAAAGGTCTGACATTGCTTTTCAGTACCTAAGTGCAGCTGTATCATGCTGGGAGATGGAACATGCTGTTTAATTTCAAATTCTTTGTCTAGATATAGCTCAGGCCATTCTGGAACTCCTATAAACAAGGTTTTCTCTGTTACTGAAACAAAGCAATGGCATAAAATCTGCCTAGCAAGATCTATCGATGTAAGGGAGGATTGTTTGTTTGCTTGCTTACTTCTTAAGCACATCTCCACAATATACGTCTATCTCATTTAAGTATGGGCCAAAGGCGGATTTTTAAGGCTGACTACACATTTGTTCTTGGGTAGTGAAATCCCAGCCCCCACAATTCTGAATTTTCATTGCAACTACTGTTTTCCTCTGAAATCACAAAGAACCAGAAATGGCCACTTTGTACCCATTTGGCTTTCGCCTACACAGCTACACTATGGAAAACATACGGACTTCTCATAAAAGCTGTGGATCTTACAGAGCAAAAGTCAGAAATAGAAGGATAAGATAACTTTCCGCTGAAACAATTCCTGTTAAATGCAGTTTTTTTTTTTTTTTTTTTGAAAAAACAGATAAACGTAGTGGTCCTAAGGAAAGCATTAACTTAGCTCGACTAAGCAAGCACTCAAGCGTCTCTCCTTTAGTGCTCATCCAGGTAAATTAAAATAAAAAAACAAAGGGCTCCTCCCCTCTCCATGATGGGGAGCGCTGGGCAGAGGGGCCGAGCCGAGGCGCCAGGGAGCCCCTGGCTAAGGGACAGCTCTGCTCTGCCCTCTGCCTTCGCTCCCCTTCGGCACCTCAGCTGTTGGCCTTAACCCACTGTAAATCAGTTCAGCTTTCAAAAGTGCATAATATATACATTTATATATATGCATATACACACACACACGCATATATATAATTGTTAGATGTCACACGAGCCGTGAGAAGAGCACCAGAGCAGTAGGACCACAGGAGCAAACCATCAGACTTGCCAAGTTGCAGACCAACACTTTGGGGCCTTTCCAGATTAAGCATAGCAGGTTACATCAATTTTAAAGTTGGACTAGCACCATAATGGGTGTTCAATGACCAAAAAAGCCAAGTTTCACTTAGGTATTAACTCAAAACACATTTATTTATCTTTCCATCTTGATATGCTACAGTGCAGAAAACTTGGTTGTGAATTACAAAGGTTCTCAGGTATAGTTAAGCTAAAAATGAAAGCTAAAGCTTATCTTCAGTTTTTAAAGTGAGTTTTTAATTTAGGCGATCCAAGTAATAAAATCCCTTTTATATTCTCTAAGAATTAAGATGTTATAAAAGCAAGTGGCATAATGATTTAATTAGTGCACCTGAATTCCTGATTTCCACACAAAAAGTGCAGCATACAATAGCATATATAATGAAGCTTCCTTTTTTATTCAAATAAGCATTCATTTCCTATTTTAACTCAAGATTTTTAATAGTCTAATAAGCAATATAATGAAACCATGCTAGTGATTGAACCAAACATGGTTATCGGTTCTTCCCGTACTTTTGAAAACCTAGTATTTGAAGAGAATTTTTTTTTTTTTTAAAGCACTAATATGAAGTCAAATACATTAACTGAGCATGATGAGTGCAGAGAACAATATGCAAGAGACTATGGAAAGAAAGTGATAATCGCCCCAGAAAAGATATCACTGGGATTACTAAGTCCATGTTCAAGTCACAGCATCTGGTTAATCCTTGAGAAAAATAAGAAAAAAAGTACATTCAAAGAAATGGAATTTGGTTAAAAAAGGTTCCACTACCAATAGTATTTGTAAACCTCACACAGGCCTGGGAAACAGCAATTAATTTAAGACTGAAAGACATTGGATACAACAGAAATGTAAGCCACAGAAGCATATACAGAGCCACAGAGAACACAACCTAGAGGAAGATGCGTGGAAAAAATAAACTTACAAATGATGAAAATATTTGCAGCACATAACACACAAGCTTACTGGCTAGCTTCTTAACAAGCTGTACATCTAGCAGCACTATAAACCTTGCTCTTCTACACTAGAAAGTAAAAGAAGTTACCAGCAAAGCAGTTACTCAGGGAATCACTTCTCAAGAGCGAGAGTGGGTCCTTTCCATCTTGAAACCCTGTGGGTTCATCGTATCATGAGGCTGAAAGGTACCAAATGCTTGTGTTGCTCCAAATGCCCAAGACCATGGTTTCTAAAACAAGGTTTGCATGCAGGGATGAGGGCTGGAACAATGGAGTATGCTCCTCCTAAGTCAAGGAAAACAAACCTCCCCTCCCTCCCATTATGGGCATCCTAATCACAATCTCCTTAAGTTTATATAGTTATGCAAAACCTTCTCCAGCTGTTTACACAAAACATCAGCTCTCCCTGTGATTATCTTCAAGTGGTGCTTTAAGACCAATGATACCACTGGATAATCTCGGTTTACTGGATTCATTTACCCTTCCTCCCCTTTCTTTAATTTTTGCAGGCTTGCAGGAACTAGAAACAACTTGAAGGAGCAATAATATACCACAAGTAGCAAGATATGAACTACACACCTAGGGAATACTCCAAATTTTTGGATCCAAAACAAAGAAATAAGAAGGTAAAACTGGGAGTTGACACAGCTATGATTCAGGACAACACTTAAGCCACCACGAAACTGAAATCTATTCCACAGTTTTCTGGTTTGGATTAATGGCTACTTCAGAAGCCATTTAGGCTAGACAGCGATAGAATAACTGTTCTGTGTTCCCCAAGATTATTTTGGTTTGATTTGAATTCTTGCCTGGATGCCTCACAGGAGAAGAATGTACAGCCCACATGATTCCCAAGTCCAAGACCCTGAGCTTCTCTGGGACAAGGGGGACTAACACTTTACTTTTTTACCAAAATCACACATATGTCCCTGTTCACCCTTGATCCTTTAAAGTGGGAGCAACAATTCTGATCATAGGGATAAGGGAGACTGCTGCGGACAAGAACAGCCAACATGGCTACCTTCTGAGGAGAGACTGGTAGAAAAAAAATTCTTGGAATTTTATGTTGTTTATGATGCCAAATGGCTACCAAATTTATCCAACAGTCCCTAATCATCAAGCTTGTTAGCAATACATAGCAAAACCTTTCATATTATTGTGAAAATAAAGTGATCCTGTGTATTGTTTTTTCTTTCATGGACAATGTGATTTACAGCCAAAATATTGTGAAATCCCATAACTGAAGCCTAAAGAGCTTCACATGATCTGAGTAACTTTAGTGCAACCTGAGCTTTAGTGGAGTTGGGCAGAAGAAAAATCTAAAAATACTTAGGTTAGACAGGACGTTCCTTAGTCTGGCCATGCCCAAGCAATAGGATGGCTGCAGTGGTTTGTGTGTGAGACTAAGAACAGAAGACAAAAATACATTAAAAGTTAAGAGGAAATAAAGTAGAATTTTGCAGATACTAGATCTGATGACATTACTTACCAAGCCAGCTATTGGAGTTGATAGGCGATTGATCTTCTTAATGATGCCAGGCTTGATCTTGTTAATCAAACTAAAAGGAAGTCATATGATTTTCTGTTATATAATCAACTTTGAGCATGAATACTAATATTTATTAAGAATTATTTTGTTTATGTTGTTAGTTTATGTATCTTGTACTAAGATGTAAATATGTAAACCCAAATAATCTATATTTTTAATTGGTAATATACATTTTTTTAAACACTTCCCAAAATGCAACAGGCAAACAGATTGCAGAAGCAAGAAGTAGGACAAGTCATAACAAAAAAAAAAAAANAGAATGGCAGGGTGATAAAGGAAAGAAATTAGAAATGCAAGGTTAGCTGTAGGAAGGAATGGATTATTAATGGAATATTAGATGCATGGGTAGAAGTGTTAATTAGACTCAGTTTTCCTATTTAAAGTGTTTTTTTCTTCTGATAAAAGTTCTGATGTAGCAGATATTGGAAAAAATCCAAATAATAATTTTCAGTGTGCAAGTTCTGAAATTCCTATAAGCAGAAGAATTTGTGTCACTGTCAGTCCCAGCATGATGTGTGCAACCATTTTTGTTCCACAACATGCAAATTACAGTTTTAATATCAGCCAGAGCATTTATTTTTTCTTTACATTACTGCTACCCTACGTTATCTAGGATCCATAATTAAACTGAGAAGATTAGGTGGACAATTGCACTGAGGTACACGGGCCCAAACACACACCTTGCCCTGCAATGAAGATGAGGCAAAGATGCATATGCAAAGGATTCCTTGCATCTATATACTCTGGCTTTCAGTCATGGAGGTAGGGAAAAACCATGGTTCACTTAAGTACACACAGACCACAGGACCAAGAGAGGCCCAGAACCTCAGGACACCCTGGAGACTCCATCTGCTTAAATATCTTCATGGATTTTGGCCTTACTCCCTCCCTCATCTTGTTGATGCAAGTCTGGCCAGACCCCTTGCCCACATAAAGCATCGAGGAGGTTTTGTTGATCTACCCACACCAAGGCAAAGTCAGGACCTGGAGTTTAAAACTGTATGTGGGAAAGAACTTTTTCTGCTAAAACAGCAAATTTATTTGGAAAACAAAAAGAATGGAGTTGCTGCAAACAAAATAGATTGGAGGATGGATTTCTAAATGCTTGCAAGAAAAGAAAGAATGGTTGCAGATCCTGGAATTTCTAAACTTCAAACAATTGACTAAACAGAATATGTCTGATAGTTTTCCCACAAAATAAAGTGATCTATTTTGAGTGGAATTTAAAGTGTTTAGTCTTCTAAAAGTCTTTTTTTAAGCTTTCAAACATGAAATAACATGCAATTAGGATAACTTTAATGACCTTCTCCTGCTACGATATGTACAGATCTACTATCCTGCAAAGGGGTTTGTGTCAGCTGCTGCTGAGCTAACTAGTCAACATGCACACTTGGTCCCCCAGTGTACCAAAGAGATTGGGCTGCCATAGGAACACAGTGGAAGGCTGATCTTAGTCTTAGGACTTAGGAAGTCTGAAGTAGCTTAAGCCCAAGGTATGCCCAAGGTATCATTTCTAGAGATAACCTCCCAGGAAGTTCAAGTAGCCATTGGAGAGCTGAACCAGACGAATAAGCAGCGCTGAGTCTAGTTTGTATAAAAGATCTTGCATTTATTTACTTCAGTGAAAATCAGACATCCGAAAGCCTCTCACATCTTGCTCTTTTCTGTTTCCATAGAATTTCTATGGAAACCCCTTCTACCTCAAGTATGTCGGATTTTAAACAATGCAGGGGGACACCTATATGATTTAGTGCAAGATAATTAGGCATCTTTTCCTTTACAGAATGCTGCATGCCTCCTAAGGCGAGCTGCTCAGCTGAAGAAATTACAGGATGTTTTTCTTGCATATGGCTGTTAATTACATATAAATTTAACTGATTTGCATTTGGCAGATGGAAGCTCACAGTCTTTTGCCAAAGAAGTGTCAACAACAAAGACAGAGGATTAAAAAATAGCAGTTCATGCCAATTCTTAAAAATACTACTTTAAAGTTAGTCGAACATAAACACACGTCCCACTAAAAACGTACCTAAAGTAGCTCTGCTTGAAGTATAAACTGTTTTATTACAACATTCACTCTAGCTGATACTTCATTACATCAGTGATGAAGATACATTTTCTCTCTCTGCAACGGCATCTAATCATTAAAACTCAGCTCCATTATATGGATGGATGCCTGAAAGTGAGTGCAGAAGCACTAGCAAAAGAAGACGGAAGGAGAAGTGCCCAAGGAAGAGAGGAAAGGCCAGAACAGAGCAAAGGCAGTAATATCTGCAGGAGGAAGGATGCAGCAGACTTGCTTATTTGCATTTAATTTGGTCATTTTCTTTATATACCAACATTCAAAAAGCTTTTCTAAGTTCTAGCTTGGATGAATGTTCCTGATCTAGCAATGACTCAGATTCCAAGGAATTTTTAATTTCCCATGGAGTCCTGTAATGAGATTTTTCTTAGTGGCATTCAAGTAACATTTATACCTACCCTTCCTTAAAACCCTACAGAATGCACGCTGCTGGCAGTCTGGGAACCTCGCTCTACTACGGACAAAGACACCTGCAGCCACGTGGAACAGACCTGGCAAGAGGACATGTTAGACCTCGGACACAGGGCAGCAGCCAAGCCAGGCAAGTCCCATTACTGCCAAGCCTGGAATATGGAAGCACAAGGAAGCTTTCTAGCAAACCCTGAAGTCTAAATCCTGTTATTGAAATTAGTAAATAGTCCATCTGTAGAATACTGACACAAAGATTGCACATGAACATATAAATAAGTATTTCTACATTCTGCTAAGAACCAATTATTTTTTATCTTAAAGCGCTTGTTAAAAACATGTAGATTCTTACAGAGTATACGTATGCCTAAGTGGCATCCAATACAGTCTGCGTAACAGATATTTTGATCCAACCACAAATCCTCAGAACACCAAACAACCCCTCTCCTGCTTCGGTATGAAGAACAGTATTAGTAAGCAGCATATACATAAAAACATGCAGGCCATCTGTAATTTACAGCTTCATAATATACATTTCTGAAATAAACTGCTCTTTTAAAAAAAGAGCTATGGACTACATAGCTCTATATCACGTGATGGAGAGAACCATCATCATGGTAATTTGCTGTAACAGAAAACAAACACAAAGAAACAGGGAATCTACAGGTAGCTGAGTGCCTTGATCACAATACTCACTCACACAACAGGACTCCGTTTTCTAGAGCTGCTCGAAAGTCTTTGGTTCCAAAGCTTTTCCCAGTAACCGTCTATAAAAATAATAATTGGAAGTTAATTTAACACACACACACAAGAAAACAAAAAAAGACAAAAAAGGAACTTAAGTTCCTTATGCCTCAGAAAAAGGTCAATTCAATATCTCCCAATAGTTTCCTTCATTGCAGATCACCCTCCAGCTCAATTCTATGGGAATACTTATTGCTGTTCAGTAGTACAACCACCACCAAACTAGAAGATGTAAGAAGCTGTAGCTTGGGAAATACTTCCAAAACAGTCCAAAGAGGGTTTTATCCCAGTTCTGTGTAGGAATGAAACACTAAGCAGCAGATTTCATCAGGCTTAGTTTAGATGTCTCCAGGTTCAGCCGACTCGTTATGAGCCCCTTTTTGTGATATTAAACCTGTGCCTGGTGCTGCACAGGGCACATTAAAAGCACTGGGGAACCTGTGGGTATCCACACCAAAGTCACTGGTTACTGTGACAATTACAGAAATAAGTGGTGAAAGAAGCGAAAAACACTTCATGCTCACTTGGGAAAACAGTAAGGGAGGCGGCAGGTCTTGAGACATGTTAAATTATCACTCTTTTCCCCTAGATTGTAGAAGGCATGTATATTTGCACTTAAAACTTTTTTTTTTTACTTTTTAATCTAATAGCTAATTCTAATCTCGCTATTGAAAAAATAGATATTACAAAGAGCTTTTGTGTTGAAAACTTTATTTGTGCCTTTAACAAAAAGTGAGACAAAGAATAATGACAGATCAACCTAAGACATGAAAAATTCCACCATTCAGTCAAAAAAAAAAAAATGAGACATTTAAAGAACTGACTCCCCTGGGTGAATTGTAGTTTATGCAGTTTTCTATAGAAACAGACTGTTGTTAGAAGAGTAGATATTGCATTATAGTGATATCATTTTCAAGAATCACTTAAACAGCATCCTAAAGTTACTGCTATTTCAAATAAGATCCTGCCTTTTACATCCAAACTTGTATAGAAAGTTGCTACGCTTCATGATAATTGAGAAAAGTAGCTCCTTTTCAAAGAGCATTAAAAGGGCAAATACAAATATTTGTGTTCCCTAGGTTAGCTTATAATTAATTCCTTCATTCTACAGATAAGAAACCGAAAATTCACACACTTTGCAACAGAATTGTGTTATGGAAGCTGCAGGACTCTGTCTGGCTTTGGGATGGGGTTTCAAGCTCATATCCCTTTGCAGGATACAAGGGCTGGCCTTATTTGAAGAGGTCCCTCTGGTCTGTAGGGCCCCTCCATGCAAGGCCCATGTCTGACGGGACCAGGGGTTTCCTTCGGGAAACACCAACCTGCTCCAGCCAGGCCCTGCCCCACGCAGGAACATCTCCTGGGGCTGCAAACAGGCCTCAAGGTCAAATATCTCAATAATTTGGAGCTGGTCATACCCAAGGAGGCCACCTCCGAGAGGGGACTCTCAAGGAGGCAAGCGACACATGTCACTGACAACTCCTTGTGCTTCAGCACCGGCCCTCAAGGGCATGGAGGTGGTGCCCAGCAGCACTGCACAGGCTCAAGGTACATGATGTCCTCGTTGCCAAATAAAGAAAAATTCCCCAAAACCTGAGATACCAGAGGCATCTCGACTAGGTGATTTGTGGCAGTCTGCAGTGATTTGTGAGAGGATGGAGCTGCTGGTCCAACCTTGCGATTCTGCAAACTCTGTGGCAAGTGAACATTCAACTGAAGCATCAGTGCTGCACAGGAGACTTTGCTAGTACCGCCTTTCAAAGGATAACTGATAATTAAGTAATTAAAAGGTATTTTGCAGGGAACAATTTAATACCAATGGCTTGAAACCGAAACATTTTCCAAATTGTGCAACACCGCAAATTTGCTGAGGTCACTAAAGGAAATACTCATTTTAAACCAGGTTTTTAAACCAAGCAGAGACAGAAGTTTTCAGGGACAGAGCTTTTGTGCAGTTTGCACATGCTGCAAGAGACCAAGCACACCTAAAACTACCATGGCCTCCACAGGAAGTAGGTATCATTTAGAAGCAAAACAAAAATCCAAAGTATTCACTGACTGGCTCAGAGCTCCGTAGATTTTAAGAATCTGAGTAAGACGAAACGAATCCCACCCTCAGTTATTACATCTTCAAACAACGTCTCTGATTTCTGAGTCACTGTTTGTTCATTAAAGCAGGTTTCACAGGGTGCGGTGCACTTATGTAATAGACATAATTGATTTTGGACGATTTTTCAACCACTTGGACCAGATGATCCAGCAAACACTAAAGGAAATACCTTGCAAAAGCAATTTTAGCCATCTTTGAACACCACCTTTGCAAATGGCAAGTTGCTCTTCTCCTTCATGTTCTCCTTTTCTGCTTGTTTAATAGAGAGGGGAGTGACTTAATTAGAAGACTATATAATAAATCACACTGAATTGCTACTATAAAACAGTTTTATTTAATTTTTGAAAGAAAGCATCCCCTAAAATTCTGGTAACTTGCTATTGCCAGATCCAAGCATTTTACTTCAAATAGCATGCAAATCAAGTCTTCACAAAAAATTCAGCATTTTAAAATCCCTATGTATATAGGGTCAATCTAATTTAAAGTTCACTGTAATTTCTGTAGAAGAAAGCAAATCAGGAGGAAATAACCAAGATTAGCCACTCTGAACGTGGCACAAAATTGAAATCACAAGTAGATTGAACAAAAAGTATATTCTATGCATTGTGCTAATTACAAGCCTCAGGCCAAAAATTAACATTGAGTACATTTCTTTGGCTTGTCCCACTTAAGACCAAATGCAACTGCTGCTAATAGTCTTTTCTTGTCTTAAAAGAAAAGGCAGAAGTGTCTTTTTTATGCTAATAAAAATATTAATGCAGTTCATTTCAAATTGCTCCCATGTTTTCTAGCATTATGGATGGCTTCCAAAGAAAAGCAGCTTTCCTGTAAGATTGCAGAAACTTTTAATGAGCTTGCTTTTCATACGTGCATAGCCATAGGTCACAAGACATAAGGAGGCAGCAGGCTTCTAATTTTGCCATGATGAAAACACCCAAGCTGGAGTCTCCCCAGCCAGCTCAATTCTGATCTCTTGGTCTCATTCGAAGCTCCCTCAATGCAGCCCCATTTAGGCTGTGTCCACTCCCCATGTCATGGGGCCATGTCCCCATTTGAGCAATGCAGGAGCATAAAAGACCACTGCTTGATGTAGGGTGGTAGCTTAGGGATGGAGGAGTCAAGACACTGAGCAGTGCGTGACAAATATCCTTAATATTGGGTCACGCCAGGATCTCGCTGGGTGAGCGATTTATCAGGCAGGGGCCTCTAGACACCCAATTGATTTATGAATGTCTAGTCCTCAGCTCAGCCTGCAGCAGTGAAAGCCAAGTTGCTCATGCTGGGGGCAGGATTGCTAAAGCACTGTTTAGAGGTGCAATGAACACAGCCACACACAAACTGGGACACAGCAAACCTGATGGGGCACTGCAGCCTCCACTACAGAGTTAGAGCTACACACCAGCCTCCCTGAGCCTGTCAGAGCCCACCTAGGTAGAGCTGGCTCTGTGCCATTAGCTCAAGAAAGATCACCTCATCTACACATAAAAGTCTGAATTACCACCTTGCTATGGCCTGTCGCCAATTAGCCCAAACCCAGATCAGATGACAGTGCCACTGGCTCCATCATTTCACAATCCTAGCATTAGGCACCTCCATGGGCAGCATCCAGCCAGCTCTAGGTGCCCTTATCCAATATATCACTCCAGAACCACACTGTTCCCAAGCATGGCAGGATGCATGGGACCCACACTGTCTGGTAAGACCTAGGATAGATACACAATATGTTCAATACAAAACTGTGAGGCTATTCCATTCCTCATGCTTTTTTACTCCCTGATACACTCTACCTGCAGATACACTACCTAAAGCCCTGGGGAGGTCTCAAGGTCAAGCAGTGGAAAACAACTCCCTTCTGAAGCAGGTCAAATCTTTATTCTACACCACAGCAAGCTGTCCAGAAAGTGTATTTATACTTGCTCTATCTTCCCTGATAAGAAGACTTTGCTGGCATTTCACCTCTTAGCTGGAGGGGTGTTTGGTCCAAAAGTCAAGGTCAGAGGAAACTGTTCTGCTACCTTCCTTTGCAGTCCCAAGTGAACTTATGGGCCAGCAGGCACCCGAGACACCAGCAAGTGCTCAGGAGCCTGGTGGCCACAGCAGCTTTCCCGGTGACCCAGCCAGCCAGGAATTTGCTGCCCACCCTAACAGGATCACAGGAGTCAAGAGCAAGTCCTGGATTTCTAAAACTACAAAAGGGGGGCTCCTCCTTTTAAATCCTCAGTTTGCTGCAAAAAAATCCATGGCAGACAGCTCCAGTTAGGAAAAGAGCTGGGGTAGCAGGAAAAAAAAAAGCCTGCTGTATAAGCCAGCTGCACAGCAAAAGTAAATAGGCTGGTTCCATACGATTTGCTTTTTGCTTTTTTTTGATTGGAATAATTCCTGCTCAGTGCTACTCAATGCAAAGGTGTCCTATTTTATGCTACATCCCAAGTACCTAAACATAATTCCTGCTCAGGGCATTGTTTTCCAACCTTCAGCCAAAACTGCCTTTGATAACAAATCAGAAGAGATATTTTTAGAGGAAAAAAATTTATTATTGACAAAGTTTTACTGTTATTTTATATGATCACCATAATGATGGGGTCTTACTGTGGTATGTCTCCTCAAAACAACATGCCAAGCCTCTCTAAAGAACATATAATTAAATTTTTACAAAAGATGAACAAAACCAATGAGCAAAGAGAAAGCAAAGCGCCTATAACACTAGTGGTATGGTAGGTATGAGAAGCATGGGTCACTGTCCCATCAGCTGCTTACACCCTGAATTTTTTTTAATATGGAGTTTGACAGAACAGTTGACAAAAATCTCAGGCATGACAGTGAAATTTTTCCTCCATTAGTACCACAGTACACTCTCCCTGACTTAATGGATTACAGGAAAAAAATGCAAGGCTATTTCTGAGAAACATCCCACAAATACTAGCAAAATGTTCTTTATACTGATGATGCCACTGTTAACTAGCAATATAAGAGAACAAATATACATTACTTTGTTCACTCAATAAAGAGGCCTTATTGTAAATGCAGATGGGTGCTATAAAAGGAAGTAGATGTTACAGTAGGACATAAAACTTGCAATGGCAAAGGAGAATTTGAATGACCAGAAACCACTTAAAATTGAAGCTTGAAGGTAATTATATAAAATCCAAGTAATGAGACATGTAAATGTGAACTATCAAACTAGTTCTAAAGCTACCATTTTAATTCTTACGTGCCCATTCCAACTTCAGCCAAATTCTGCTTTTTCACCTGCAGACCTCCAGTCGCATAAAAGTAGATATTTATACACCTTTCTGAAACAATAGGAGTAACATTATTTTAAAATTCACCAAATGAACTGCGTATTAGTAGTTCTTAGTTGGTTATAAGAAAGTGGCCTTAGCCTGAACTGCTCCTAGTTAAGCAGGGAAATGGGAAAACAAAATCACCATGTAAGAACAACATGCCAAATATTCAATTTATCCAAAAAAACCCTTTGTAGGCAAGTATGTTTTTAAAAAGGGATTAAGTTTTTCAAAGGAATTCAAGTCTTAGTGGTGGCACACTGAAATCAGATGACACTTTCTCCTGCTGTAGCAAAAATGTTCAGCTTATCCAGAGGAGAAAGTTGATGACAAAATGTTTTTTAATATTTAAATAACAAAAAGGGTTGGACAGAGATTCCATTCTCACTATTTAGATGTCTTGACATCTGTGCTTCATAGCTTATGTGCTCCCATTCCAGCCAAATTATTAGTTTACATATTTTGGAAGTATATCATGGAATCCCGGCTGACAAAGACCTTCAAGATCATTGAGTCCAACCATAATCATTCCACGTTATCTCTTATTTTTTTCCTGAACTGTGTAACTCCTCAGCCCAGCACTGAGTGCTGAAGAGCTCAATAGATCAGTGCAGAGCCATTGAAGCTGGACTGCTCTGTAGCATCAACCTGGGTAATGCAAAGAAAACAGCAAAAGAGGTTGTCCTTGACAGAGGAATCAATACACTCTGACCAGCTCCTTGGGAAGATGAAATAAAAATATCAGGAAAAAAAAATAGTAACAGAGCAGCTTACACAGGAGGCCTTGTAGGAATGGTGAGAAGACACAGATGCACCCACAGAGGCAGAAGAAGCTTTTGCAGAAAGGCAACTTTAATATAACAACGAAAAAAACTCACATCTAAGTCCCTCTACATGAAAACTACTTAACTGAACCCTGCATTCCAAGTATCAAAAAGAAAAGCATGCCATAGGTCTGTACCTGTGGCATGGTGGAGATAAAGCCTGGTTCAGATTGTTGAGGTTGAACATACCGACAAATCCAGTGACTCAGCTGACAGACAGCATGTGACTAAGGAGGCAACTGGCCACATTTCTCCAGCAAGAACCTCCAGCCCAGGCAACTGATGCAAATGCAAGGAGGAAAAAAGGAAAAAAAAGCCAAAAGCACACAGCAATATACACAGAAATCTATCCATAGCATTGATTTTCCTAGAGGGAGACAACACTTTGGTTTCAGATGAACAAGATGCTTTGCTTTTATATGCTTCAATTAAAGTAGGGCATCACTGGAAGTATCCATGTCAGAGATATTAAAAACAAATTTTTCTAGTGAAAAATATTTAGGTATTTGAAGGATAAAAACAAATAGAAACTTAGACTTTTTGCTGTAGATGTACTAAAATAACATTTGCCTAACACTATTTAACTGATGTCTTCACTGTAACTGAATCTTCAAATATTTTGTTCTAGGTCAGTTCAAACGGAAGACTAACACAAGCCACAAAAAGCCTTCTAACTATTCCTATCACCTGAATTTATAGCTCAATGCTACCCTTCCTGTTCATCCAGGTCTGAGAATATACACTGCAAGGTTCAAAAACTTCCAATCCATTAGCACTTATTTTGTAGGAAGGATTTGAAGAAAAAGTAGCATCTTTGCCTACACCAATGAAGAAAAACATGCTAAAACTCAGCTGCTATTTGCAAACAGGTCCCTTTGGGGATTAGTTATGCAGATGACAGGGAAAGCAAGATAGCCACAATGAAACAGTCATAGACAGGGCTCACTCTGGTCCCAGATTACAGTTATCTTCTACACTTAGACTATTTTGCTAGCCTTGGGTCTAGTAAGATTTGGATTTTTCATACATTTTAGATTTTTAACACTGTAAAGATATTGGTTCTGTAGAAGGCAATGCCAGTATCATAAGTGGCCAGGACTACGTGATTTTATAGTAATATTCAATACATTTAACAGTCAAGGAGGGAAAAAAAAGAGATGGGATCATAGAATATGCACACAACCAGGAAGTGCTTAACATAATTGCTTTCTCATGCTCAGAAAGGCTATTCACGCATGTAAAAATCATTGCTTGTTATTGCTGGAGCTTTTTCAGGGTTTGGGGATTTGCAGCGGTTACTGGAAGCCACGTTTCCAGCAGCGCGCAGACATCTGGGCAAACCCTGGTCACCAACACGCGCCAGGACCCCCTCGCGCGCACGTCCACACGTCCCACGCAGGGAACCCAACCCGACCTGCCCCTCGTCCACCCCGCACTCCCAGACTTTCCCACCGTTTTCCACACCATTTCAACAGGGCTACTTCACTCAGTACCAAGTCAACAGATGGACAACAAGCTGAGACATTGCTTAAACAAATATTTGCCAGGGTCAAGAGACATCATAAAGCCAATTAGTACAGAGTGCGAAGAAAGTTGCAGTGACACCAGTTCCCAACAAATGTGGCACTTGGCATTTACGGAGCAGGGGTCCTAAATGAGGGCATGAACAAGCATCAACACAACCTCGCAAGGGTTACGCAGAAATAAGCCATGAGGCAGGAGCTGCTGATATTAATGCAAGCCCTGCTGCCATCCGCTGCAGAAGTACAGTGCTCTTCTCTTGCCCTGGACGGCGTCTGGGGGGAAAGGATTAGATGAAGGGATATCTGAGGGCTCTGTTCCCCCCGGCTCACGGCGCTGCGCAGCCTGGGGCATCGTGTGGCAGCTGCCATGCGGCACCATTTGTGAGACGTGGGCCAGAGCGCATGGCTGGGGCCGCCTGCTCGCGCCGAGGCCCTTCTCATCAGCAGGCGAGAGGAGGCACCTCTGGCAGAGAAATCCAGTAACCGCAGTCAGCAGAGGAAGGATGGCAGAGGGGGAAGTTGAAGTCCATGAGAGCTGCAAAAGGACAACTTGCAGCTTGAAGATGGGAGCAGACCCAGAGCAAACATGAGGAACCCACCCCAAAATATTGATAAAACCCTGCAAAACAGCCTGATTATTCACTAATAAAAGCTTTGCTATTACTGAAGATCTTTATGCTAATGTATCGTTATTCTTACACATACAGCTATTATCTAATAGATGCATGAGGTCTCGGTGTTATTTAACTGTTCAATAACTAATTGCATGTCTACATTTAAGTAGTAATAAACATGTGAATCACAGTATTAAGAGCGAAGTAAACTTCACCGACCAATTCCATCTCATCTCGTCTTTGAGGAGTTCAAGTATGAAAGCTATCCTTTTAAATATGAAGGTATCATGAGCATTTCCCAAGTCACTGAAGTCTCTTCTATATTTAGAGACTCCCTCTAACCAAAGACATTAATAGGTTATGTTTTATCACATGGCTAGGAGCTTTCTGAGGGCCCCCACCACCTTTCCTATTTTACCTTTCTTTCAAAGCCATTCTATAATCAGATATTAAATATGGTCCCAGACTGAATAGTAGGCTGAATAATTCATCTATAATTCCTGATTAGATCTTCTTTGCCAAGACGTAAGTCTAACTATTTGAGTCTATTTGCCCCTACAAAAATGAAATCTCATTTCTAACAAATTAGGGATCAGGCTTCCATTGGCCTCAAAAATCAAGACTCTACCTACATAATTCAAGTCAGTCAAGACTTGACAATTTCTGTCAACACTTAGTGTGCAACAAATTAAACATACACCATTCTTCAGAAGAAATCTCTCCAGCTCTCAGATCACTCTTACTGCTTTACCTATCAAGTAATCAACAGGTCAACAACGTTTTAGTAACCTGGGACCACGACCCAGCTTCCACATTACCAAGATTATTCTAGAACCACAAATAAAAATTGTGACAACTCCTGTTGACCACTGTGCATAAGCAGAGCTGATTGCAGTATCAGTACCTAACGTTTCATAGGCTAAAACTGAGATAAGACTGAAAGGCCTCTCTTACGCAATACATACCACCCTGATGTCTGCCTCATCCTATCCATGTTTCCACGGGGCAGCATTCAAGTATATAAGCCAAACACACCAGTATCCAACTCTTGCTCTCCAGGGAGGTCTTCTGCTTGGCATTTCCTTTTGCAGTATTGAAGACAAATGCTGGCAGGCAACGAAGTTGTAGGAAGGCTAGCATAGAGATTAACTGCTGGGCTTCACTTAAAGATTTAAGGTGAAAAGAAGGAAATAGGAGACTGGTCCAAGGGGAAGCAGCAAACAACCACTGCTGGAGCTGCTGCCAAGGAAACCCCCAATGGTTTCTCCTTCCCACCTTTCTCTTAAGTGCTCATCCCACTCACCATTCAGCTTTTAATTCAGACAGAACATTGATATGATCCCAACGTTGCCTAATGCTTCTTGCAGCCATTTCATTGCTTCACTGCAGGTGTAGTTCTCTTATTTTACTTTTTTAAGGAGTCAAACTGGTTTGACAGAGCCCTTACCATCTCACCAGGGTGTGTTTAGAGGAACCAAAGATAAGCCTGGCTATCACAGCAACCATGTATAGCTGCTATGTGCAGTGCCCAGAGGTAGGATTTAATTACTAGTCAGAGGTAGCCAACCCCCCCTCCTCCTTATTACAAGAGACAATAATAATTAGGTTATATTTATTATGACATCCTCACAGAAATGTTAATGTCCCTACATAAACAATTCCATACCCTGCAAGGGTGAGGCAGATTTTTTCCATGCAATATTCACATTCACACCATTTAAAGGTGAATCCTCAATATCACTGAAACTGAGCTGGTTTTCAGTAGTAGAGAATACCATGTCACCAACTGTCATGCATTCTTCCCTAAAGAAAATAAAAAAGGGATAAAAAAGATTTTCACAACAATTTATCTGCAAATAGCAGACACATGCTTCCTCAAAGAAAGGAACTAAAGTCCTGTATAGAAGCACAGGGCTTCCAAGCTGTAGTGGGCTGGCTCACTTCTCAAACTCTCCTCACAGAACTATGGATAAAGCAGTCCCACAGAACTCACACCAAAAAGCTCCAAAAGACAAAAAGGAAGATGATATCAAAAAAAGGTTATATTGAGAGCTACAAAAGACCCAGCCCCATTCAGCTGTAGCATGACAATTATACTTTTGAGCATGGGAAAGACCTTTTAGATTATACATGCATATATTTGGGGGTGGTTTTCATGTCTTGTTTAGCTTCCTTTTGTCTTAAAAGGGGCTTGTTAAATGAGTAAATATGACTTACAATCCCTGTAGCTAGGGCATACCCATGTCACAGAAGACCACGTTTTCCCTCTACTATAGAAAAGAGGCTTTCAGCATTTCCACCATCGCTGGCAGTGTTCAAGAAACATGTAGATGAGGCACTCCAGGATGTGGTTTAGCAGGCATGGTGGTGAAGGGCTCATGGTTGGACCCAATCTCAAAGGTCTTCTCCAACCATAACGATACTGTGATTCCATGTTGCAGCCACAACAGTTTCCGCCTTTTGTGGCTTGCAGGCTTCAGGAGAGCCCAAAGTCTTGTCCAGCAACAGAGACCAAGCACAGGCTTCCAACATTTCCCTGTGCATATGCTTCTTGAAGTTATGCCAAATGCTGCAGCTTGAAATGGCAGTGATTTACCAGATCTATATCATGATTTTTATCAGTTTATAGCTCAGTAGAGCAGTTGAGGACAGTTCAACCATAACAAAAGCAGAACCTGTATACATGCTTGTTTCACTGCCCATGTTTTTCATTTGAGAACTAGTTAATGGCATTAGCAGTGCCATTCCCTTTGTAAGGTTCAATTTTATTCGGGAGCATTACCAAATTATGCACCTTATGGAATCACACACCCTCATAAATGTTTTCTGCCAGACAAAAAGGTTGGGCACACCTTCAGCATGAAGCATCCACCAGACACTCACATGGTGTTATTTGCAGAGGGAATTATCCCAGTGCATGGGGCCAGCTGTCCAGCTCACCCAGCATCCCCAGTATCTTGCATGTTCACAGGGTGGAGAAAAGAGAGAGGGATACAGTCTCCAGCACTTTTACCCAGGATTTATGGCACAGCCTTATCTAACTAAATGTTTCAAAGCATACAGAGATAGGGAGACCAGCAAACCTTTTCTCAATGAGTTTTCCTGAAAGGGAAATCATTTCAGTAAAGGAGAAATATCATCCACCATCCTCCAGCACCTACATAGGAAAGAAATACTTCAGCTTCGGGCATAGCATGTCTGCTACACATAGCAGGATAGGGAAAACAGTATTTGGGGAAAGCTAGAATTAACCAAAATGTTAAATCATTGCTCTGTAAATATTCATCTATTATTCCTAAGTAGATGTTCTTCACTAAGAACTATGTCTAACAGTTTGAAGCCTATTTGCCTCTACAAAAATAAAATCTCATTTCCAACAGAAATCAGGCTTCCATTGACCTCAGAAAATCATGACTTGACTCTACTTACATGATTCAAGTCAAGACTTAAGACTTTCTTTTGCCAACACTTAGTACAAATATGAGATGTTCCCTTTACTTTTCAGATGTCATCTCAGCTTCTTGAAATGAAGTAATGAAATAATGAATTTTGTCCAAATTGCAGCATGTTTCAGCTGTTGAAAGAGCTCAGGAATCACAAACCAGGGCAGAGAAATCCTTAGGACTCAAACTTTATGATTAGAAGAAACAGCAAACAGCAGGAGGATGTGGGACTAGTGTGTAATGATTGCTTCCCTAGCACAAGTTACAGTCATCAGCTTGGGGAATCTAACTATGCAGTGACACACAACACAAGCATGCCATGTTTTTATTACAAAGCTAGAAGTCTACTGAGTTTTAGAACAGTATTTCCTGAATACATACCACTTATGAAAATTATAACCACCAAAAAAAATGCTGAACTTGCATTAGAATATGTGGCACTATTTAAGTGAAATCCTGCTAAAGCACTTTCCTTCTCCAGAGGCTCTTCATTTAAAAGCTAAAGAAACATGTAATGCTACTACCCCATTCAGCTAGTTATTGAACAATAAGAGTTATGAGCTTCTACAGAAGCTCATATTCTTAACTAAGACACATGAGCACACTATTAAAAATGCACACATCTTGCACGAGCAAGTCATCTCCAAGCCGAGTCCCTCGGTTCCAGCGCCTGCATTTACACCGGGCACGAAATCACACGCAGCACACGCAGTCACAAAATCCAGCCCCTGCTTCTCCTGACACATTCTGACCTCTGCTGTTATACTGCGGAATTTATTTTGACTATTATTTTTCCTCTTAAAATACTTACTCGGCTGAAGAAGGTTTTTAAATCCCCATGAGAGTATCCTATGGAACCAAGTGAACAAAGTTATTCTAAAATTATCCTGAGCAAATAAAGGATGGCAGAATTGTGTTTTTACACTGTGCAGCAAAAGAATAAAACATGAGAGCTTCTCCCCACACCGTATTTCTATCATCCTGAAGTTTTAAGGTAAGAAGATTTTAAAGTAAGAGAAATTAACAAGTATTTGGACAGTTGAAAGCTCCTTTATTACACACTGCAGATTTGATTACTGGGTAAATACATGTAGCCTTAAGGTTTCTTTTGGTATCTGGACTCAGCCTATGCCACTGAGCTGCCCAGGAGTTTCCTTTCCCCAGGACACCCCAGTTGAGGCTTGAAGAGCTCTGCATTTCATCAGAAACCTCTGGGACACCAACAGACAGACTCTGCTTCACTAACAGTAGCCTGTTCAAGAAACTGGGTTTAGGCTGACCGTGCTCTATGTCAGTGTAAGTTGAATTTTACTACAGAAGTGCTCTGCGGCTAGAGCAGCAAGCTCTTAGTTATTCACAAGTCTAAGGGTGTTTCTTGGACTTGCACAGCCCTGGTTAGCAAAGAAATTATGTTCAAAGTACCCTAGGCATAAACAACAATGAAAGTACAAATCCAGATCAGCTACTGGTGTATTGACTGAAAAGGTTTAGGGGCAGCAGAACACCACTAGTTTTTAGGTTATAAGTATACATGTAGGGGAGAAAAAGCAGAATAAAAAACAATCAAGCTCCGATCAAGCTCAGAGATCAAGATCAGGGCTACTTTTCAGCTTCCTTTATTCTTTTGGATAAGGAGTCTCCTTGCAGGCTTTCATCTTGAAGATTAAGGCACAGGTCTGTATTGCACCCATCACAAATGCTCAGAGAACATGTGCTCTTCCTTTCCCAGCTAAACCACCTGCACTTCAAAATAAAACTGCCTCTACACCTTGTGTTATTTCTGAGACTTCTGATCACCACTGGCTTGGGAGATAAGGTATTTGATCAAATATACATAGCCAGAAGGATCCTCAGACCAACCGTACCTTCCAGGCGGATAATGTTTTTGACTAGGGAAACACAAAGAGAGTGGCAGGGTGCCTAGAGAGTGTTTTAGCACCATGTTCCTTCTATCCTCATGGGTCATTAGGAGATACACTAATCCAAAATCATTTGCCATTTGCCATTTCTTGGGCAATAATTCCTTTCTAAAAAGGTCTATGTTGTGATCCCTACCAGCAACAGTAAAATTAAAGAGTGTTCCCTCCCTCCCCCCCCCCATTATGCACATAACTATTTGTACCTTTATACATATAGTTAAGTGAGCTTTTTCAGTTGTTTTGTTCTCCCTTCTTTTAAGTAAGATCTTGAGCTTGGGCAAACACATGGAGGCTGGTTATTACAGGGGAAATGCAACAGCCTAACACAAATCACTAAACCCTGAAAGATGCCCCACTAAAGCAAGCAGCCCAGCTGAAAGGCGGCATGGCTCCGTAGTTCACCACACAGATGCCCGAAGGGCAGTCCGCTAGTTAACACCCCCCATTCCCTAGGGATCCTACTGGGGTTTCTTTTCCCTTCAACCACAACCACCATCTGCTGCAACTAAAACAGGAGGGGCCTCCAAGAATATTACTGCAGCAAATACCCTGCTATTAACACCAGCGAGGATGCGAAACAGTGCCTTGTACAAAATACCAGAAGTCTCTCATAGGTTTTAACATTAAAATTAACATTTTAAAGCATGGAATGTCTTTAAAACATGACATAACTCAGTTTCCTACTCAGAGTTTACCAAAAAGGGCAACAAGTTTCTGTGATACAAGACAAAAGCCTCTGCTCTGCTCTCAGTGTGCAGAGACTATCCATGACCGTATGCAGAACTACTGAGAACTATCCCAAAACTGGGCTCAAGACTTTGTTTTGAAAACTATTATAGTAACTCTGTTAAGAGTAATCAAAAAAAGCATAGAAATAAGGTCCATTTAACTCTGGGTACAAGAGTCCTACCAAAAATGTGACGAGCAGCTGAACAGCATTAAGTAGTGCTATGATTCAATGGCAACTCTAAGAAATCAGAACTGAAACTATCAAAAGCAAAGATACATGACCGGCACAAAAAGTCAAGGAAGTTGCATTGAAAAACAGTCTGCAAGGACAAAACAGAGGAACTCTAGAGCCAGTCCAGAGCCAAAAACCCTCCCCAAAGGACAGTCAAGTACAATGAAGCTGAAGAAATCATTAATGAAAGAGGGCTTAGATGTTCAGATAAGGGGACATGTCAGATTCGTAGCAACTGACAAGGTCACATAAAAATAATATATTTCTGTTTTGCCAGTGTAACTGGCCTAGTACGCAAAGAGAAAAAACAATAAACGTGCTACAAATGGGTTTAAGTTATAGAACTGGCAAAAAGCCTTCCTATTTATCTGAAGACACATTATGGAAGCACAGTCGAGATAAGATTGAAAGGCCAGTTATGCAGAGGAAGGAAAAAGCAACATGTCTTTGAAGAGCAGTTGCTGGTGTGACATCAACCTGTGATGCTGCATGAAATAGGAGTCAGAAGTGACTTAAACTGCCAGGGTGCTTCAGTAGGGTCACTATAAAATTAGATGACTGACTATAACCATAAAAATTTGAAATCCAAGCTGAGCAGCTGTGCAAGCTTCATGGGAGAAAGATTAGAATTCAGCATTCTAAGGAAAAATCAGAGTAGTAGTCGGAAGAGTAGCAAAAGAAACTTTAACAGAGCTTAGTAAAAAAGCATATTCTTAGAACAGGACAAAAACTATACACATGCTCATGCATCTCAGAAAAATGTTAAAAAGTCACACACACACACACACAGACTGGCCCACGTTGTGCTCAGGTATCAACCCCGTATCATTTTATGTAGAGCTGCTGCCTTGCCTGGTTACTCGCCCATTACGGCTGTTTTCACTGGGTCTCAGCAAAAACCACAGCCAGTTGCAGGCATTTCACCTCAGGAAAATCTAATAGCACCTAAATGAGAAAAAAAAACAAGAAGGAAACATGTAAGGAAGAGTTGGAAGAAATGAATTATAAAGAAGAGATGGGACTGAGATTACTTCATTGCCAAGACTACTAAAAAAGTCGTCGTACTAATAGGCTTAATTTTCAGCAAAGATCATCAAGTGTTGGGAAAAAAACTGCAGGTTATGCTCTTATGTCAGTTCTTAAAAACATATTTAAGAACTATATGCCCCAAATGGCCTAGGTATAAGAATATCCAGTCTTACAACAGAGTAGTCATGAATTACTTAACCTATGAGCTCCTTACAGCCCCAAATGCTATTCCAACATCAAAGAGTTTATTCTTCATTCAGTCTCTCCATCTGAATGCCAGATTAAGAGCAAATTTTTAGTTAAGCATGTACGCATTTGCAGGATTTAGGGCATAAGACAGAACAAAGCGAGTCTTTTGTTGTCATTTTGGAAATCGAGTACTTTGTAACTCCGGCTCAAAAAAAAAAAAAAAACACTCAACTACAAGCACAAAACGTCTTTAGAACATACAGTATGGCAAGGGAGAAACTCACACCTACAACGCCTACTACGACCTGACATAATAGCACGACAGCTGTATATCCAAGCAAAACAAAAACCCACACAGGTATTTTTCCTCCCTCACAATTATCCATAATTAGACAAATCAAGATAATTACCATCTTTGAAGAATCATAGTTGAAGTGGCATTTACACTACCATACAAAACCCAAACAAACACTAGACCCTTTGTAACCCTAATGTTATGGTCAAAAACACACAGAAAATTATCATTTACTCAAATTTTGGAGATTAGGACGCTGGTTATCTCTACCCTATAAACCTTCATAAATTCTACTGCAAAATAAATTGTATCTGCCTGTTCATTCCCGTCACTTGCTGGTGATGAGAAGGAATAGGTTGATGTGTTTGTGACAAGACTCAGACGCTGTTAATTACTGCATGATATTAACCTTACACAGATTAGAGTAGGTCTTCAGAGATGAGCTGAGTTCCTCTTTTGGCCTCAAACTGAGATACCTCCCAAAACCAGGTAAGAGAGCAGAGAACCACCAGCTCTTCCAAACAGGAAATTCAAAAGCTGCTTGTCTGGAGCTGGCTCTCCAGGGCTTTTAAAAACACAACAGGCACACATGTTTCAAATTATACACTTAGAAAATAGAGCACAGTCAAGGCACTTTAACATATGCCAAATTCATACAGCTAGGTCTTTCTGTCACTGGGCTAAAATCCACTGATGAATTTCAAATCCGCTCATCTTGAAGGTATTTTTATTCTAGATTTTCTACTTCCTGCCTATCGTTACATTTTAAGAGAAATATGAACTATAAAATGACCAGATTAGCCAACACTGCATCTGCTTTGGACATCTCTGATGTTACTGGCCTAAGTTTTCCTCAAACTGTACCTTTTACTCCTAGGCTGGGCAAGACACTTCTCAGTCTAATTAGGCCATTCAGTCCTGCTGAGTTTTACTTGTGACTACCATAGGTAGCCACTGAAGAGCAAACAGCTTTGCAGAGGCATTTTGCAACCCCATTGGTTTGTTCAAACCCATTAAAATAAAAAAAAAAAAAAATTGCTGAGCTTGTGCTCAGAGAACAAAAATCCTCTCCCTTGGTTTCCTCACAGTGAGCTTAAGGCACAGGGCCAAGCAGGAGATCACAGCCCAGCCTCAGCCCACTGCTCTGGGGCTGAAACAGGCCCCTACAACTCAACCTAGGGCAACAAATCATGAAGTAGTGTCAGTTCTCAAACATGTAACAATAACCTACGGAAACACTGACAGCAATAAGGTAAGCCTAGCAAAAAAGGGCTGTCAGCAGGGGACTACCAGCTTTATCAACTG
Organism: Nothocercus julius; assembly: GCA_013398735.1. Classification (NCBI taxonomy): domain Eukaryota; kingdom Metazoa; phylum Chordata; class Aves; order Tinamiformes; family Tinamidae; genus Nothocercus; species Nothocercus julius. The sequence goes on from VZSV01000040.1 coordinate 845,443, forward strand.
AGACCAAAGGACAGCTCTTAGATCAGCAAAGCAAACCTAAGCAAATGGCCCATCTTCCTTCCAATTGCTTTGGAAGAAGTCCAAGCAACTTGAAAGTCGTAAGTTAAAATTGAATGATGCCCAAGACGATAACAAAGAGTTTACCGATATTTTTCCTTCCTTACATGCACAAGTGTGCGATGTAGTTTCCCAAAACACTTTACCAGAACTCTGAAACTTGCATTCCCACAATTCTTTCAAACAGCTTAGCTTGGGATGAAGGATCTCCCTTGTAAGACAACTTTAATAGTAAGTTTAGAATCTCTGCAAAATATTTTTTGAAACTAAGTTATTGGACACCACAGCAATGGAAGTCATTGCTATCTTAATGAAATCTGAAGACTTTACACAAAGGGAAACTGGATGAAGGGATGAGATTTCATTAGCTGGCAAAACGCTTTTGTGGGCAAACTTGGGATACCAAAACCACTGCTAAAAAGAGCATGATGGCTCCAAATTCTGTATAGTTCTTACCATAACGTTACTCTGCAAACAGCATAAGAATGTTGTGGTACTTGAGGATGCTCCATAGCCTGCAGATTAACAGAAAGCAGTCAACACAAAATATCAATTCCTTTCACTGCCTTGATCTTACTTTTTCCCCTTCACATAAATGAAACATTTGTTAAATTCATAGCATCTGAACTTCAAATACACATTTTTCCAGGATGACATAGCTAGGATTATTTTAAGATGTCGGAATGTCATTAATCTGTGCCCCTTAGCTCTGCAATTTGTAAACGATTAGCTCTAAAGCACTGAAACAAAGTAAAGCCTGTCTAAGCCCATTTCATCCAACTATTAGCATTTAATTTAAACACGACTTCAAAACCTAACGCCAAAAAGGTAGTGTAAGCTATTTTATACAGATACATATAAAAAAAAGATGGATGCATGACATACAGCCGCAGGAAAGCAAGAACACCTTCATTTAAACCTAGAAGTTGCCCACTTTATAGTTTTCTAACTAATTTCCACCTCCCCCCCCCCCCAAGTACCTACACCTCTGTAGATAAATACACCCTGGAGGGATGAGTTCAGCTTCATTTGTCACTGCTTAATAATGAGGGGAGGGAAGAAGAATTTGACTAAATATAACACTATCTAAATAGCTATTGTCCTGGTCCCAAGAGATAAGTACATGAATATTTAACAGTAGGCATTAAACAGGGAAGATTCTTCTGCTGTTAGATTTTTCTGCTCCTGTTAGGATTTATGGCAAGTGACAGATGTCCAGCCGCGCCGCTCCACCCTCCAGGGCTGCGGGAATGTGGTGGCTCCCGAGCCAGTCTCTGTAAGAGCTTTCAGCTCTCAAGAGGTCACGAGACACCCCAACTAGATTGGACACAAAGTTAGACAGGAAAAGAAGTGGGGAGCCACAGGAAGTTTGTGGAAGCCATGGAAAGTTTGTGGAAGTTTGGTCCAACAGAGAAGCTCTCACAAGGGCAGACAACTTTGGATGTGCCAGCAAAAACATTACATTGCTTGCGTTTATTTATTTTAGATCCCTGAAACAAAGCACACCTATGACTTTTTCCTCAGGCCAAACAATCCATTAAAAGTCTAAGCTTTGGTCTGAAGTTCAAGGTTCTTTCTTTATAGATCTGGGCCAGCCTTAAAGAAGCAACAACAGGTTTAATATCAGCTACATCATCCACCAGGAAATACATGTTCTTGGGCTGTTATGGAATATATTGGTTTCCAGTTCAAGTCTGAGGAACTTCACAACTTCCTACTCTAGTAATGCCTTGCTCCAGTTTGAATTGACACAAGTTTAATCCCTAAGAGGGAGGTCAGAGAGCATCTCTGCATCGTGGATGTTTTCAGGCATCAGCTGTGACATGGTAGAGACCCGGGTAACTGGCCCCTTCTTCGAGCCACAGGACACCCGTGTCACAGCAGGCTTAGAGGAGGGAAAATAAGCAGCAACTACATGAACACAAGTCAGACACAGGCAACAAGGGTCTTAAAATTCACAGGCACATGGGGTCAACACTGGCCAGTGTTACCACGTGCAGGCAATGCCCTTGTGCTGGAAGGGCCTGCCCTCAGGGCAGGGGAAGGACAGAGCTCATCTTCCCACCTCTCCTAACCCAGTTTCATGGAGCAAGAAATATTTCAGCCAGGTAACTCACAGCTACTTGAGAACTCATTCTTTACAGTAAGCCCTCCTTCAGGAGGATGTACAAGCCAAAGGAACATGGAGGGGAAGATAAACTTTGAGAAAGGATGATCAGAAGTTCTCCCAATTAAATAAAGGAACAAGAAATTTAAGCATCTAATTCCCAAATAAAGAAGTCAGAAGAGAGCTCATTTATGATTAGAACAATTACTTAGAAGTTTAGGTCTTTATAAAAAAAAATTTAAAAAAAAAATTTAATGAGGAAGTATCTCTCTGAAGCAGAGAAACCCAACTTAGACCATGTCCAGAATATCAGAAAAGTGATTCCAAATTTCTTTTCCTTAGCAAATGTTTTTAAATCCCTGGTTGGAGATATTCTCTCTCAAGGGGAAAAAGTGCAAACTGAAACCAACCAAAAAAAAATTAGAGTTGAGACATGCAGCCGGCTGCCGTAACTGCTGCACAGGCTGAACACACTTTCTTTTCTAAATAAAGACATATCCAGAACTAACCATCTTGAATTTTTTCTGACCTCTCCCTTTCACCCCCACAAACTCATTCTCTGCACACCTAAAAATATTAACTGAAAAAAAAAAATCATGCAGAGTGCTTTTGTTATGGTGGTAATTTGTCCCTCCATTTCAGTTTAGCTGCAGATTTTTAGTTGCCCTTAATGCTACTGAAACTTAAAAGAAACCATTATCCCAGGTAAGGCTCTGAATAAGCCTACGAGTTATTAAGCTGGCAGTCTGATGCAGCCCTCAGACTTCAAAGGGCTCTTTGGGGAAAAACAGGGAGGGAAGCAGAAAGGGCAAGCAGGTCTCTGCTTCATTTGGAAGAAATAAAACAAATCCACTGTGTATTAGAAAGTTGTTGTACCAAATTTTGCATGAGCTTCATGAACACTTTAGGAACCTGGAATTATCCAGGTGTTGGAATCAAAGCTGACAGTAATTTGGAAGTGAACCAGCAAGTAGGCCTGTAACATGGAAAAACCCAGACAGAAGTTTCTGCTACTTGGCTATCAACAGATGCTTGGGAGGACACATCACCGCATTCCAGCGGAGCCCATGCCAGGGATTTCCTGCCAGCTTAAGGGAGCAAATCTGTTCCCCCTGTCCCAGGCACGCACCACTAAAACTGTATATGCTACTGCTCAGCCTTGAGGACTCTAATTTACCCTGTTAGGAATATATATGGATGCACATATGCAAAACTCATGATCCTTGGAGTCAGTGCTAGAGGAATTGCATGTTAGGACCTATCACTAAGTAAAGACGCTGCTGATTTTTAGGCCATGAAGAGACAGAAGAATCTTCCCTTAAACAGCATTCACTGATGAAAAGAGCAATGGCACTTGGCTTAAAATTAACATCCTGTGACATGAAGAGTACAAGCCTTCAAGTGGAAAGCTGCCTAATGCAAGTTCCACAATTATCATATAATTTAAAAAGCAGATCAAAAGTGCATCATTTGCATTCGCAAACATTAAGTTTTGGAGATCAAAGGCACCTTGTCTTCCCAGGCTGCATACAAGCAGGTAACTTGGCCAGAGTAATGCAGCTGTGCAGGGAACATGGGAGCATGAGCTGCTGCTGCTGCTGCTGTGTTTTAGGCAGCTTTTTCCCCATTGCCTGAGACTAAAAACAGGCAGCATCTGCACAAGCACCATCAGCACGTATTGCTTGATATCATACGGACTCAGGGGAAAAGGGAGGGCTTCGGCATCTAAAAGAACATCACACATTTGCTGACTGCTCAAGAATGCTCTCCCAACTGCAGAGACTTCACAGCTCCAGCCCAACCACTCTGATTTACAGACCTGTAGAACAGTTTAAGCCCTCTTAAAGATTTTATTATCAGTCTTTGTGGTATCAACCAAAACTGTTTTCCTGCCAGTGCTGCAGTCTAATTATGCCAAAAGTTTAAAACAGAAGTTGCACGGTATAAATATTCTGAAATATATCTGTTGAATTCTATGTAAAAAAGAATCATCAGCAGCAAAAAAAATGATGTTTTAATGACCACTGGGAGTTGTTGCACCAGACTGCAGCCAAACTCAGTGTAAATTAGAAAGTGTCCTGGCACTTGGAGATCCAGGAAACCATCAAACATTAAGTTCACACTGAAGATTCATTCTTACTTCTGAGGGTCTCCCACAAATGCAGCTTCAAACCCAAGACTAAAAGCAGATTTTCTTGGCAGAAAACCAGGAAGCATTATGGCTGTAAAACCTACATGAAAATACACATGATGATTTAAGCTGGACCAGTAAATGGAAGATGTCCAGGAACATCAGGCAGAAGGCTAAAACTTCTCTCACTAAGTTAAGGAATATGACAGCAATGCACACATATATACAGTGACATTCAGTATCTGATCATTAGTGTTAAGGTACTATCAAATCCCCAGAGGATTTTGTATTGCATGGTAAAATGCTCAATATATCACACTGGCCATCACACTAATCAAACACAGGATACATTTTTAACCCGTATCTCCCTTATGCTCCCTATTTTTCTTCTGAACCAAAAAAATGCTATTTTAAAAGTACACAGGATAGGACAGGTAACATTAACAGATTTTAACTCTTATACCATGGTACTGTATCCCTAATGCAGGGCAGAAAAGGACATACAAGATCCATGCACCTACTTCAAACATGAGAGGATTTAAATGAGCTTTCTTAGAAGCAGCTTCCCTGCTGCCCACTTTTCAGGGTAAAGATATTTCTTTCTATGACTAAGGCTGTTAAGATGAACAGCCATTATGAGGAGCCTGTGTGCTAATAGTGCTCTGGGAAACAGCCTTGCAGAGAGACAGGAGAACAAATTAGAGAAGCAAGTTTCACACTTAATCTTTTCCAACAAAGTAAAAAAAGAGGTGAGCAATATCCAGACTCTTCAGATGGAGATGTCCTGCTAAAATTCACTCCCAACAGCCCAGTCTCAAAGCACGTGCTGGACAAGGCTAGGAAATTCAGGGATATTCACACTGGATCCAAACTAGCTGATGTTTCTCTGTTAGCATAGACTGCTTCAAGCACCCAGCCTAGACCAGGCAGGCAGGCAGAGAGCTAACGCACCTAAGGGTCTTAAATATGAATCACTATCAAAGATCAAAAACATTATGTGCAAATTAAGCAACATTATGCACCTTTGTACATCAAAAGAAAAAAAAAAAAACAAAAGCAAACACACAACAGCACAAACAGGAAAACAAAATCGGGCTACATTCAGAGAGCATTTGTACAGCATTCTTCATCAGCCAATGCCAAAGTGAGGCACCAAAGAGATTTACTAGGCTAAAAATCGGTGCATGCACATGTCAATTGAGCCTCAGAGTAAAGAATACCCCTTCCCAAACTGGAGTCCCTCTTAACTCGAGAGAAAATTGAGGCATATTTACTGAGAGAAATAGCAGGTGTTCAGCTTGGGATGAGCAGGATCCTGAGATCAGGATCTCATCTCCATCTTCCCTGCAGTAAAAATGACTATTAAACTGAGCTTTCCTTGGTTTCATCACTACTCATGATCTGAGCCATTGCAATAAGGCAACAGAAAGAACGACACACAACAGTGTGGGTGCTTAAGACAAAAGTTGCAATGACAAAAACATAAAAAATATTAAAATACACACACACACCATTTTGTAGTCTGCTCCCCAAAATGGGAAAGGAAGCAGGACATGGATAGATGTCTCCCAGTGCACACAACACCTCCTGGGCTATTCCACCTCTCAGGAGAAGGATAGAGGACAGCCACAGGAGTCACTGCTGTCAGTCTGCAGGGCTGGAAACACGGATCATCCAGGACAGGACATTAACACCCCTCTCCCTGCTAGGGCTGCCCCGGCACTGGAAAACGCTGCTCCAACCTTCTGCTTCGCTACAGCAACCAACACACTCAGTTCTTTCCAGAGGTGACCCCATGTGAGGGCCACATCTTGTTGACCAAAGAAGTCTGCTTCGACATCACTAGCTCTTCAACAACTCCATTCCACTAGATAAAAATCCTCCTTGCACATTATGTATTTTGCATTTGGACAAGATCAACCATTATACCAAGAACCTGATACGATTATCACAGGAGCATAGAATGGTTGAGGTCAGAAGGGACCTCTAGAGATCATCCAATACAACCCACCACTGTAGCATTCTTCTGAAGCAAGGAATATCAGCACAAGTTTAGGAAAAGAATACTGGCTACTTTTTAAGCATCAACTTGTAGGAAAGTCAGTTTTCACACACACAAAAAAAGTTTAAACTGGAAGACTAAAAGCCACAATATCCAAGTTGCTGAGTTAAAATAATAATACTAAGAATTTCAACTGGGAAGGTGAGAAATATGACAAGAGTTAACCATACATATACAGACACATTTTTCAGTCACTCCTGAAGCAGACCAAACTTTGACATTAAATACTGAGATGTTTGCAAAATAAGGATGATAATGCATTGGGCAACTATACCTAAGCCTGACACATTTACTCTCCCATCTTTTAAGCAACAAAAAATGCACCTATATTTTTAAAAGCCACCCCACTTTCTACAGAAGTTTGTAATAAAATACTCACTCAGTAAGAAATTCACTCTGGTCAGAAGTAGTCATCTGCAGATAACCACAGGAGTTTATTTCTCATCTTTGCACCCCAAGCATCTCCCCATCATTCCTGCCCTGCACACTGTCCTCAACCCTAAGCACTAACACTTCCTGCACAGAACTGGCTGGAGTCTGCAGTGAGGCTCTCAAATGAGATCACAGTCCACGTCTCCAGGATCTATTCCAAAGTCACAGAAGACTTTGGGATTTTATCAGATGCATAAAAGCTAAGTCATTAGTGAGCAACTAAGTCTGTGCATTTTAATGGGGATTTGTCTGTGAAAAACCCTGTCTACATGCAAGACTCATAGTTGTGAGGCAATACCTGCTTGAATCAGCATCATGTTTATTTTATCAGCTTTTTTTTTTTTTTAATTCAGTCTATGGAAGATACCCATCAGTACCCAGAGCCCTCACCTTCTTCCTTCATATCCCTGTCCAAACCAAAGAGACTTTCCTGAATGATCAGAACTCAGTGAGGAGGCCCACATGCCATTTCAATCAAGAGCTCTACAGAAGTGAGGGCTTGTTAGTTGGTCAAGAATCAACATCACTGTGCTACAACCCTTCATTTGCAAAAGGAACCTCCAAGCATCTAGCGCATTTTTGCTTCAGGATTTCCTTCTGACGTAAATCAGATATATGCATTTTGTCTGGTGGCAGTTACACACAGAGCAGGATAACAAATGGGGAAAAGAATTTTTTCCTAGAGTAGAGGTGCAGTAATTTCTATCTTTGTCCTCTACTTCACCTAACCTGGAGTAATATCCAAAGAAATACTTCAAGACAGTAGGTCAGCTGTTGCTACTAAGTAAATACATAAATAATGTCAATCTAGGATCTTAACTTTTCTTCACCTCCACAGTCACTTTGACATCTGGCTTTTTTTTTTTTTTAATAAAAAAACTAAACATCACAGTTTACAAACCTATATGGTCATTTATCCATGTAGAAAGTCTCTGAGCAAACTCCACAAGCTGAATTTTTCAAATTCTTTCCTGAAGGAGGAAGGGGAAAAAATAAAAAATAAAAAAAATAGGGCCAATAAAGCACTTCCGGGAAAGAATTTGCAAATAACACTGGAGATTAGATCTGGGGTTAGACTGCACCCTGGAATGGCAGGCAGTCATTTTACAAGAAGCACTGTTGTGCCAGATGGCCCCATACTCCTAATGGATCATCTCCCAAGCAAAGCAACTCTCATGAGACAGAAGGACCATTTCTGCCATAGCTAAAATCAGTTTACAGGTTTGAATCAGATGCTTTCAATGCTTTGGCCCAGAGATTCCTGGCAGAGTATCTTACTTAAAGCAATTTCAAATCCATTCATAAGTCTTGACAAAACTCATCCTAAAGAGGCTGGGATGGAGGGAACCCAGCCCCCTGCATTCAGGTGTCTCACTCAGAGCTAAGCTCCAGGCACCAGCAGGCAACTCCCAAGCCAGGCAAGGAAGGGAACAGGGCAATGAAGAGAAGCAGGTGACTTGAGGTCTCCAGGAAGAGAGGCCATTTGCCTAAATTCAGGTGTCTGCCTCTCCTCACTGCCTGCCCAGAGGACTGATAACCCACTGAGCTGCAACCAAGTGGCAGCCCCATCTCCGCAGGGCTTCCCTCGCAGGGCCCCAGGCTCTCCTTACCTCCCAGGAGGTGCAGGTGGGTGGCCAGACGGGTGGCAGACGCTGCAAACCTGGCCAAGACCCCACCAGGTTCACTGCTACCACCACATCACTGGAGGGGCAGACAAAGGCCATTGCCACCCCAAAAAGAGGCAGGAGAAGGGCCTTCCACACCACCCAGCTCCAGCAAACACCAAAGCCCAGCCTCACAGCACCTCCTCAGGGGGGACAGGTCAACGCAACACCTACCAATGCCCGTCAGAGCAAAAGGTGTCTCCTCTGCTTAGTGTTGGGTTATTTTACAATAGAATTCCAAGCTGAATCATCTCCTGATTACTTAGGACCTTCACTTTAGTTGGTACAAACACACCCCAACCACACAACTCAAATCTCATGCGCTTTTGAGAATATCCCCCCAGTCTTGTACCACACATGCAAAACAGCTGAAGTCAAGTTTCCCTTTTCAGGGCAGCACAAATGAGAGCTTTACAGCTAAATGTCCAATTGGAAGATAGCATGCAGAGAATTAGATCCATATGCCTTTCTTTTCATTGACAAAAATAGCATTATTCATAAAATGCTAAATATACGACTGCTTACAGAAGTTCTATGGTATGACAGACCAAAGTAACCATTCTAAAATGGTTTATTCACTACATTCCTTTAAAGATAGATTTTCACTTGGATTTACAGGAATGAAATATGTGAAAACCAGCCTCACCCAAGCCCCCCTCCTAAGGTCACTCGTATGGTACGCGAGGTGTGCTAAGCACACCTTAAATGAGCACACACATTTCTAGTACACCAAGGCTGAGAACACATGTTGGTTTTCATTAAATGGCTGAAGATGGAAAGTCCATTTTAGAAACAATACTTAAAGTTATGTTAGTCTCATTAAGAAAAAAAAAAAAAGCTTTTTTTCTCTCCTTTCTCCCCTCTCCCCCTTCACTCCTGCAGAAGATAAAAGCTATAAGAAACTTTAAAGACAAAGAGTGGTAGGTACAAGAAACAGCTGGAATGTATCTGGTTCTTAAAACACTATAAAAAAAACAAGTGTTTTCCAAAGTGCAGCAGCAAGGTCACAGTCTAATATAATACACCCAAGTGCTTGTTAAAAACTTAACACACCAGGGTAAAAAAAAAAAAAGTGTTTGATGAAGAGAAGGTGCTAGAAGGCAGTTCACAGTAATGCAGGGGGTAAAGATGGATGTCATCAGCACCTCTCCCCCAAGCTACAGGGGAAAGACATACACAGCCTAACAAAAAAAGAAAGGATCAGGCCATAGCTCTCAAAAGAAAAGATGAAGAAAGAGCAATAGTAACTCCACAACTGACTCTAGTTGGTAACATCAACATTTAGAGCATGAGAAACAAAAATTCACTTCAATTCTTTGCTAGTCCATAGCTCCTCTTTGGCAGCATTGCATTTCCGTAGCATACAAGACATTCTCAACAAGTTAATTATTTCTCTTAAAGTGCCTGCAGATGCTAATTTTATGCACAATTTGAAAATAACACTGCAAACTCCAGAGATGGCAGCAAAGGGAGCAGTAGTACTGGGACCTCAGCTAAAGGCTGCTCATACATACCATCCAGAGGGCAAAGACAGGCTTAAAGAAATCTTAATATATAATGAACATAAATAAAAAGAAAACCAACCATAGGAGAGAAAAACATTTTGCAGAAGTAAATTGATTTTGTTATCCAAAAACAGTCCCATTTCTCCCTTGCCCATCCCTCCAATATATCATGAATAACTTGTCTTCCTTCCAATCTCTGGAAAGAGGAGAAAAATGCTTAACCAAGTTAAAACAAACATACAGATATACACACACACACATTACTCCTCCTCTTTCAAAGAGTTATTGCTGTTATATGGCAGTTTGACACAGCACTCAGTCTGCAGCCAGTGAGAACATTAACTCTAGTATTTACATCCCCATAGTATTTATTTAACATTATGTACACTCCTGTATCCATTTGTGTTTATATTTTAATTGAATACATCTATTCTAAGCAGGGGCTCACTGCCAAGAAACTACATACAATAATGAAATATTGATGCATCTGCTTAATGGGGGCTTAAACCTGTCCCTTACACAGACATTAAGGAGGCAGCCAAGGCTTTGGCAGCAGTTCTGTAAGAAGCTCTCCAGAAACCAGCCCACCCAGGTTTTATGACTTGATAGAATTACTCAGTATTAGATATGGTTTAGGCAACACAGTATATTGAGATTTGGCCTCCTCGGTTAAAGGAGAGTTTTCCTTTTGAAAACATCCAGGGCACGGGCTGTCTGGCTGCTCACCATCTGAGCACGCCGTGCTTGGATTCTAGAGAAAACTGCCCATAAAGTTGAGTGCAACTGAAATAAAGATGCCAAAGATAAGCTCAGAGCAGCTTCCACATCCACAGTCAGTTCCCCCATGTACAAAGCCAGGCAGCACGTGCTGCACTCACGACTGGGGGGGAAAAAAACACAGCTAAAACTCACCAAGGTAGGATCTTCATGCAAATGCAGGAAAAACATTTCTGCTGGACCTCTTGATACATTTTCAGAAGCTATAAAAATATACAGTAGGCAGGCTTAGAACTATTTCAACAAACAGAAACATTTGGTGACCACATGTCAGAGACCTTGCATTGGGCAGGCAGCACAGCAATTGAATGCAAACCAAAAGATTACAGTGAGCCGCCCTAGCTCTCAGGTTCTACCTTCAAGTGACACCTCGCGCTTGGACATCCTGCAAATTTGTTGTCTGAGTTATGGGCAAGAGAGCTTGAGGTGTTTTTTTTGCAGGGGAAATTTTTGCCAACATCTCATGTGCATCAGATGCTTTTAAACCATCAAGGAAGATGATTTGCATGAAAAGTCCAAAGGAGTTCACCACTCGCACAAGAGCACCCGGACAAATCAGGTCATTAAGGGAGGAAAGCCTGCTCAGGAGAAGCCCCGCGACCACAGAAGGCACTGGGCCCAGCACCACTTCTTCCCTTCAGAAGGGGAAGCATGGGAAGGGCAAACTCCTCCAGAGCGCTCTGGCTCCCTATGCTAATATAGCTAACCCCTTGCACAGCACCCGTGCGCCAGACCCAGCTACTTTGGGAGAAAGAAGGGAAAAACACCCACAAGCAGCATTATTTGCCTCCGGGCCCTCCAACTAAACATTTACAGACATCCCGGGTCAGGTTTCAAGCTGCCTCCGCGAGCAGTTTCAAGCCAGCGACGTCCACCTGAAGGTTCGGGCTCAGGCGGCGCGCGCAACACACGCGTCTCCGTTCCTCCTTCCCCGCAAGAGGGGCGCTCGGGGAGGATCGGCCAGCACGGCGCCTCCTCTCGTCTCGCGCCCAGGGGCTCCTTTCCGGGCGCACGGCCGTGGGGGAGCGGCGGACGGCCCCCCCACAGCTCGAGGCAACGCGGCCTCAGGGCCCTGCGTTTTGAGGGTCAGCTTCTGGCTTTGTGAAGCTGCAATACAGAGCAGAGCGCAACCAAGCCATCTTTAAAACCCAGCTACTTCTAGCTTTGGCAAGCGTTACTCCACACTACAGAGAGTATTTTGAAGTCGGGCTATTTTGGTGTTTTATTCCACTCTCGGCGCACACAATGTGCTCAAGCGAGGTGCTGAGTAAAGGTCCAGCTGTGCGTGGCTTTCCTCGACGCCGGATCTCTCGTGCACCACCCTGCACACCCCAGAAATCTCATATATGGGAATGCGCCAACACAGATCCCTGCCAGGACGGTCAACAAACAGCCAGCATGGGCATTCTGGAGAAGTCTGGCCTGGGAAACGGCTGCTCTTTCTCCAAGATAACCTGATACGCTGGACAGTCACCTCACCAATAAGGATCAACCATCTCCACCAGGAGCGCTCCATATTGGGACAAGCCACAACATCCTTCCCTCTCACTGAGTAGGACTAGCTAGAACTCTTTATTGTTATGAATCAGGGTGCTTTTTTCTGCCTAGCATAAGGCCCACAGACAAGCAGCGTCGCTCCCACCCCAGCGGGGGAATCCAGCTGGGAACAGGCAGCACAGGGGCCACCAGCTCCCCCTGGATCCCACCCAAGGGCTCCGCTCACCCTTACCAGGACCTTTACCTAAAGGTTCAGGTATTTTCTGCTTATCTCTTCATTTTTACCCACCCAGATATGACAAATGCAGCTATCAAATGCCATTACAAGCCCCTCAGTTTCAGCATCCGAGCTGAGGTTTCCTGAAGCTTTTTAAATCCCAAATTCTGAAACGCTCTGTGTGGAAACAGTGGAATACTTGCTGCTGCAGATTTCCTCAGCACAGGGAATTATCAACAGCCTACACAGAGATTTCTCCAGCCATTTTAAGCATACATACATCAGCTCATGTTTGGATGCTTTCATCATCCTCTGTTAGGGGCACATAAAATCCTACCAAAACACAAAAACATGAAGGTCCTAAAGAGTGATTATCTCACCTTCAGAAGCAATTACTTCATTTAGAGGACTCGCTCTTTCAGGTCTTGCTCCCAACCACTGTTGCACCGAGAGTCACAAAACTTTGGCGTAAGTCTCATCTCAAAAACTTTTATTCCTCTAACAGGACAATGTAAATGGCTGCATTTCTCTACTTTTTAAATGCAGATTTTTTTTTTTTTTTTTTTAAAAAAAAAAGCAAAGTACTCTCGGAAATGCAAACCTTGTTTCCTACAGGAATAAATATTTACCTTTTCCTTCAACACTACAGAACATGGGACATCCTGTTTACCAATGCCTCCTTTTTTCCCTTTA
>VZSV01000040.1:859694-873518 GCA_013398735.1 Nothocercus julius
GTGGGGAAGGCGCGTTAGGGGCGCCCGCCGCGCGCTGCTGCCGCCCTGCCCTGCCCCAGCTTCGTCTTTTTCTCTTTCCGCATGCAAAACGGCGGCAGGGCTGGGGCGGAGCGCGGCGTAGAGTCAAGGATTATGAAAAAAAAGGCAGCTTGGAAACTTGAAATTCGTCCCGTGCGCGAGTTGCTGCCCTGGGCCTGTTGGCTCAGGGTGCGTCTCGCGTCTCCGTCGTGCGCTGGACACGTCCTGCCTGGGACGGGACTGGGCATCTCCCACGCATTCCATGTCTTGCTGACACGGTTTGGTTTGCCTGGTGTGCGAACGTCTGCCTTACGCGGTACGTAAACGAAAGCCCCGCTATTCACGTCGAAATTAATTCCACCAGATGCATTGGAGATTTACTAAAGTGAAAATGCACAGAAATCACATAATTAGCTCCTCGGCAGGGTATGAGTGGAGAGTTCAGTGCTAGGGAGGCAGCGATGGACAAAGTGGCGATGAAAGTTGCCGTATTTCTTTCCTTACTCCTCTTTCCTGCTCCATGCTGGCTCAATCGTAAGACCAAATATAAACCAAGAATATGTATTTCTTCTGTGAAATGTGTCAAGCAAAACTACCCTCTCAGGTATTTATCACTCTTCACTACAAACCTTAAAAATGTCATTGGGCAGGTGCTGCTGCTGACACCGAGTTGCATGAGCTGTCTTCACTAAAAGCTTGGCCTGGAGACCTACTCCAGCATTTCCCATCAAGGCCTCCCTTTTCACCTAGTGTAAAGCAGGATGCTCAGCCTTAGGAAGGAGGAAAAGGCGGTAATAACCAAGAACATCGGGAACTCAATTTATTTGGAAACAGATTTCTATGGAACAAGTTTAGTAAAAGAAGTCATGTTTAAAAAAACGGTTCCCAAGTTTTCACGCCAGCTTCTGGTTGTTTTACGACAGCTCGAGGCGAATCAGGTGACCTTCCGTATGATTGAAGTGTGTAATTTTTAGATGAAGTGTCTCAGCACGTCTCAGTAAATCCTCCTTTTGGTAGGACGACAGCAGCTTTCATGTAGGAGCTGTTCACATGAGTGAAAACACGGAGTTCCAGCACATACATTTCTTCCTCAAAGTGAATTTTAAGTTAGTGGCTCTCCTAGGTAAGGCAAACCCAGCGAGACAGTTCAGGATTCCTTCGCATCAACAAGGTAAGTTATTGGCTTTGTAGATCAGAAGAGGAGTGTAGACCCCAGGCACGACTGCTAGTTAGTGGCGACACGAGTAGCAAACACTCATTTATTCTGCAAAATAAAGCCATTCACTGCGTGTGCTCCCTGCCCAGGGTAAGTCAAGCAACAGCTGATGTCATATTCTCTTCCTAAAGGGTTCCCGAAATATTTGGTGCCAAAATATTTTCCTTCAAGGCAGTCTTTTTTTCCCTTCTTAACAGAAGACACTATTTATTTTCTAAATGGGGGCTGTAAGCGTATTTATTTTCTAAATATGACATAGGCGTTTTTTTTTTTTTTCCTTCTCACCTTGTTTGGAAGACACAGTGATAATTAAAAGGATAAAAAAACCACATTACTCTTAAATCCTTACTGTTTCCCAACAAAATGCATGCAATACTATGGGGAAATGTATGGTGATACACTTGAAAGGTTGAACAATGCTGGGCAGTCAGGAGAACACCAGCTCCACAGGTAGGGGCTGGATACGCTCCCTCCCTTCCCTCTTCCGGGCACCATTTCCATAACTGGATGCGTCAGGAGCTGGAAGGGGCTTCCCTGCTTTTGCTACTCTACCCTCTGTGATACTTGATAAAAGTCCAGTCCTTAAGTTATTCTGGGTATGCAATAAATATTTACAAAAATGCTCCGCACCTAGAACGGTTTAGCACCCCACGTTTAGCACCTAAAAATACAGACACCACCTGACCACTCACGGGTGTGGGCATTTCCTGGCATCAGACAGTGCTGTAGTTAAGCAGTTCTCGATAGCATTTCCTCTTCTGCCCTTCCCTCGCCCTCCTCCTCCTAAAAGCTCCTTGTTTTTATCTGAGTTATAGCTCAGTTTCCTAACCAGAATCTTCTGAGTCATCTTTAGCACAAAATATGCAATGCAATTACACTGTGGCAGCTTTTACTGGATTTTCTGACTGCAGCAGGAAAACAGTGCAGTGGGGTCTGTTTAATAAAAACTGAAGGCTTTCTGTAAAAGGAAGGTTCAAGGCTTTAGCGAATAGCATGGCAAGGTAAAGCGAGTTTTCTGTAGCACAAGTTTTCTGAACAATACTACATTTTATTGGGAGAAAAAAAATGCTGCATGTATTATGCTAAATGTTCATTAGTGTTGCTGTCTCTCCTCTTTTCCAACCATCTCACTCACAGAAAACACTGTTGTCAGAGGACTCTCCAGGTGACTTTATTAGACACATACTCTTTTTCTTCAGAGTGCAAAAGATGTTCTTAAGTGATAAGAGAGCCTCCCGGGCCTGTTTCTTTTCTGTAGAGAAGGAAAACTGTGCCAGATGGCTGTAGCATGAGCCCATCCTTTTCACCTGGAGGTGAAAGGAGGGAGAGCCAGGGCTGAAAGCAGCTCGGGGACATCCGGGAGCAGCTGCTCGTGCCAACAGTCTGCACTGGAAGCCAAACTGAATCCTTTCCCTTCAAAGCAATAAATCAAGGAATACCAGCATGAAATCTCAAAAACAAACAAACAAAAAAATACAACACGCTCTTCACAAGAATCCCAAAGCATAAGGTTGTTCAGCTCTCCCTCAAAAGCATTACGAAAGCCCGTAAAGAAATTGGTCACTGCTACCTAGAGATGCAGGGTGAGGAGGGCAGGGGAGGGCATCACACAGCAGCCAGTAGCACCAGCTGACAAACTCCCAGCAGGTGTTCCCTACAGGAGAAGAATATGACCATCACATCTACCTTAAAATCAACAAGATGATTTTTGGTCCTGTGACACAGGTTTAATTAAAAATCACTGCTTTCCTATCATTTATTTCAGTTGTGTGGGATATCCCACACTGTTATATTCATCTGTGTGTTCCCAGCCCCAGCATTTGAACTCGTACTTACTACTAAGTGGCTTTTTTCCCCCCTTTTTTTTTTTTTTTTAGTAAAAATCCATTTTCCCCCCACAAATAGCAAACAGTGGTTTAACTAAAGCTTTTAGCAGTTTATTTAGTTTATTAGGTTTAAAAAGCAATATTAATTTCTTATTCAAAACTTAGAGATAAGATAGCTTTAAAATGTTAAGTGCTCACCAACAGCAAATAGAAACTGTTCTCTGTTTAGGCTTTTTAAAAATCCGTTTATTAACAAATAATGTAGTGAAAAACTGCCCTTCCCTTCTGAGTCACCTGAAAAGTTCTTACGCTGTATTACCTGTGTTGCTTGAACTAGAAGTAAGATGCAGATAGCCTCAGACCTCAACATTTCTAGCCATTAACATACCGCACGCTCTACTCCAAATGTTAGGTATGAATGATAACCCTGCTCTAAATCAGCTCATCATTACTATTTTGATGAGTTGGGATGGAACATGGGAGACAGTAACTCATCAACCTTCTAAGGGGGACTGAGAGAAAATAAAAAAACACTCCAGAACAAAAATGTCTTACATGAAGTGCGTGTGTGTGTATGTAAGTACCCCATTTACTTTAGGAACAAGCAGCAAGATAGAGCAAGGACAAATCCAAAGTTTATTCCGCATGTGCTACAGTTAGTCAGAACATTAGGGAAGTATCAAAATCTCTGCTATTAACATATGGCAGGAGGTTTATTGTTACAATACATCGTGACAGATGAGCCCAATTGAAAAAGGCTTAAGCTGCAGACAGTGCAATTGCATTAAATCTTAATTCTTCTGGGTCACGTTCCATGAATTTCTTGCAAACTTCTATTGCATCCTGAAAGAAAGCAAACAAACAAACAGCCTTACTTAAAAAAGCAATTGAAACGGAACCAAAAGTCAACTTTTCCATAGAGGATTACTAATGAGACAAACTGATTTAAACTGTATTTCTCATCTGAGTTGTCCTTTACAGTACTCATGAAAGCAACAAAAGAGAGCAAGAGTTGTACACAGGACCTTATCATTTTTTGTTACTGAATGCTGCTTTTTGCATCAGGCCTGCGCTGTTCTGACTTTCCAACTCAGGCTTGCCTTTACCAGTCCTACTGTATGCAGAAACTTTATTTGTTTGTCTCACGCAGAACCTAAGCTGTGTGGGCTAAGGGAAGGATGATAAATAACTCCCTCCTCTAGCTTTAGGGTACAATATGGAGAGCACATGTTATCAGTAAAATAGAAAAAAAAAAAAAAAAAAAGCACCACATATGAAGGAATAAAAGCTTTACCCAGCTTCTGCCCCCATCTCTGAACAGGCACGAATCTCACGCACACTTTACAGAGATTAAGGGAACAGTATTAAACTTGAAGAGGGTTTTTTTTGTTGTTTTTGAGCTTCCCTAGTTTCTTCTTTTTGTAAAGCTAATCCAGACTGGATACTCTAATAGTCAAATCCAGACTTTGCACTCTCGCAGCTTCAACTTGGCATCCCGCTCCTGGGATGAAAGTGTATTCTCCCAATTAGGTGTGTTCCTTCCAAATTCATTTCTCAGCTGAAACTCAGCTTGGCAAGGAAGAAAGCGCAAGAGACAAGAAGTGCTGGAACAAGTGCTGTGTCTGGCAGGGCACCTATCAAACTATAACTAAAGCAAAGCAAACGAAAAATTACTATTAGCTTTTCAAGGTGATCTCTTCATCTCTTGCGCGCCTTAGTCACCAGTAGCTTAAGAAATTCTCAGTGCACACGCTGATCTGCCTGATCATTTGTTATCATCAACCCTTCAGACATTTCTTGCTTTTACATTATGATGCTCTCTCATCCATAGCTGCACCACGTGCATTCTGACATATCCATTTTAAAACTGAGTAAACCTACTTGTCTCGCCACGCCACTCGCTCTAAGCCAAGAGAAGCAAGTCTGAAATCTGTTTAGCACCACTTAGGATGGCTTTCTGGTCCTACCTCTAAGAAAGAGTCGTCACTGGTTTCCCCGTGGTTTACTGGAAATGGCTTGCGCCCATCTGTTGAAACAGGATTAAACAAAACATTTACAAAGTGAAAACATAAAAGATGGTTTTATAGAGAAAGAATAATTTAAATAGATTTTTCTCTCCACCTACATAAGTGCCACCTGATTTTTCATCAAAAAAATATTTACAAATCATAATGGGCAACTACAGCCTGGTCTCGCCCCCTCAGCTTACTGCTCCACAAGATACTGTTACATACAATCCGTACAGGGTATTTAATCATTTAGCTTAGCGTTTTTTTTTCTTTTAAGCTGTGATTTACACTTGTTTTAGCGCTGGCGTGGTACTTCAGCGTCCCAAGCAGAGAAGAACAGCTGCAACTCCTCTTAAAGGCTGTGTACAGACTGCTGGGGGTTTGTGGTCCTTGACAACTGGGACCAAGGCCTCCAATGAGCAGAGCGGATTTCCAAACCCATCACTCTCTCCAAGAGCTTGAAGAGCCAGAGGCGTAACTGAAATACTATTCTGATTATAAAAGACAGGGAATAAAATCCAAGAGATTTAGATATTAAATAAGTTCATAACATTTAAAATAGTTGCTATAGCCATTTTTTTTTAATTATTATTTGCAAGATAATAATGCTGCTACCATCTTTTTTTAATGCTTTTGTTTGTAGAAAACTCTTAAAAAGTTTCAGGTTACTTGTGAAGAGGCAACAGTATGAGAACACATCAGGATATCTCAAGTATTTACTAGCTCAGATTCCCTTTTGGCTCCGTCCCCTCTTTGACGGAGTCTTCCCTCCTCAAAGATTCCCCTGAACCTGGCAGAGCGCCTACACTACATTTTCCCCAGCTGAAAACAGGTTCTCGGGTAGAGCACGTGCACCCTCAGCGTAACGAACGCCCTTCAGCCCCAAGAGGCGGCGCGACGCAGATGCAACACGGCGAAGCCCTCCGACCAGGGCAGCAGACAGGACTGCACCCTGCGCTGAGCCATGCTAAGCGCCGCTCAAATTCCTATATACATCTTGGCACAGCAGTGCTTTAATTCCATCTGCCTATAAATAACATATTCTTTATGGCAAAACTGTCACGAGCATTTAATGTCCACGCAGTTCCCTGGAGCCTGCTGCCTGCCAAGGCCCACGTACTGCCGCACTGCTTGAAGCCAGCGAAGGAATGGGAAAATCTGCGCCCATTTTCCTGCTTTCAAAGTAGGAAAGTACTTTTTACTTTCTTTCACTAGCACAGAGACAGGTTATTTTAGGCAGAAAGGAAATAGTATTAGCGTTCTGCTACAGTTGAGCTCATTTTTAGTTTTAGCAGAAAAAGAAAGTGGATTTTCTCTTGTGTCATTCTTATGAAGTGGAAATTAGATAAATATGATAATCATCGTTTTCAGGGTGCTGCAATTAATGCACACTAGGAGGAAATGAGCCAGCCATCATCACGTGCAATATGTGCTGAACTTATTGTCATAAAATATTACAACCTACAGAAGTTGCCTAGTTCACTGACATCACCTACACTGCACCACAGCAAAACAGAAATCTGTGTCTACTGATTATCAGTTCTTAATGTTGATCACTGTTATCAATTCTTACATTCACCTTCATATTAACAAAAGCATGTCATACATATTACTTATGCCCTAGGTTTTAATTAACTGTCCCCTGTTACAGGCATTTCTTAGTAACACGACGATTTTCAGAAGGCTTTAAATCGCCAGAAACAGCAGATGTTCCTACCACAAAATATTGCAAAAATTACTTCATGAAAGACCAGGGTGACTTGCAGTTTTTAAATCCTAATCTACTCACTAGTTTCCTGAAGCATCTTCAGCAAAACCTAGTTGCCCAGCAACATGTTTAAGATTAGAATCATTACAGAGTATCTGAGCAGAACTTGGTGCCACACAATATGAAAAGGGGGGAAAAAATAGCTGTAAGTAATTCAGAAAACAGAGGCTACTGTTTAGAAGTTAACTGTCTAGTGACCACAGAAAAGGAAATAAAGAGAATAACCAGCCTATACATAATAAATATTATATATTTTTATATATATATAAATAATTTGCAACATATTAGCATTTGGTAGTATTTTGACCACATAATTTCAATTTTAACTACAGCACTATTTAATAATTAGCTATAGCTTCTGTAGTTACCTAAAATCTATTAATTGCTTCCACAAGCAATTCAGGGACATCGCTGTAACAGTATTTTCCTGTCTGAAAGTGTGATTGCTTCCAAGAAAGAATTCTTCTTGGTTCCAATTATTTGAAGAAAAGGCCCCCCAATACCCTCAAACAAAATGCAGGAGGCAATTGAAAAGAACCTAAACCCTTCAAGAATTCAAATAATATGTAACAAGCTAAATATTTTAAAATACAACTCGTATTCGATTCAAACAAATGAAAAAGCAGGGATAAAAATTGTTCTTACCCAATTCATAGAGATGACCACCTACATTAACTAACGCAATAAAGTGAAGATCTACTTTTTCATCTATACTTGGTGCCTGCAAAACAAAACAAAAAACATATTGTGTTCACCAACGCCCTTATTCCAAGCAAGTTAATCACATTGCACATCACAACACACCAAACACCTGGTGAGCAGAAGGATGAAGTTCGCACCAAGCAGGACATTGTGGCTCTATGCAGAGAGCAGAAGACTTTGAATGTTTGGAAATATAAAAACGCTTCCTGCAAACGCATTCATCAGGAAGAATCATTTCAGTAAGGAAGCTGAAGGGGTGTCCAACAGTAAGTTTACATCAAAGCTTCATTTTTCACTACCAGATTACAAGTAGTGTCAACTCAGACATGTCAGCATTAAAAACAGGCACTTACATGAGGGGCAACTCCCGCGCTCACCCACGTACGGCAACGCACCGTAGGGAGGCGGGATACACTCCGAGCTCAAGGTGCGGGCTCAGTCACGTTAGTCTTGCTTGCAAGTCACCTATACAGCAGTTGCCCCGTTCTCCCCTTCCAGACATTCCCAGGGCACGAGCTCCCTCCCCACACAGGTGCTAGGCAGGCGGAAGGGCAAATCCACAGAGATGCTTATGGCTCCGTTGCTGGAAAAGCCAGAGGCTCGGGCGAGTTCCTGGAACACCCCAAAACGGTGGCTGGCAACGCACGGGCACCACGTAAGAGCGAGGGGCAGCCTCAGCCGCGGGCGCTGGGGCCCGGAGGCCGCAAAAACGGAGCCCGCGCCCAGGCCCATGCCGGCCACCTAATTCCAGCACAGACAAAGACCTCGCAGTTGTCCACGTACCAGCTGGGGTCAGACTGTATCGCCCCAAAGCTGCTAACTAGGAAATGGGGGCTGAGGAAATGACGGAGTGAATGGAACGACTGCCACCAGCTGGTCCCACTTGATGAGGAAAAACTGCTTAATGCCTAAAGGTTGGCTTCTGACTCCCTGGGCACAACCCAACCTGACCAGACAGCCCAAGCATCTCAGGTCTATTTTCAGAGGACAAATCTCTGAGATTCCCAACATCTAGGGCCGGCCTCTTCTCAGTGGTGGCCACCAACAGGACAAGACAAAATGGCCACAGACTGAAGCACCAAAAGTTTCACAAGGACTTAAGGAAAAATTTCCTGACAGTGAGGGTGACAGAGCCCTGGAAGAGGCTGCCCAGGGAGGTTGTGGAGTCTCCTTCTCTGGAGATCTTCCCAACCCGCTTGGACGCAGTCCTGTGCCCCGTGCTCTAGGTGACCCTGCGTGTGCAGGGGGTTGGACTAGGTGATCTCTAGAGGTCCCTTCCGACCTTAATGATTCTATGGTTTATTTTTGCTCAAATTTAGACTAAAGCACAGTTGTTCCTTTGACCATTTCAAGGCCTCTGTTCTTTGCCAACTTTTAATAAGGACCTTCTCTATTGAGATACGTACTCGGCCTTGCCTTCAATGCTGAAGCTATAACTGCAAGAGAGACAGTGGAGCCATCAAGAAAACATGATTAAGTTTTCAGAGAATCTATTTAAAGTGATAGCTATTCCCACAGAATGTGGGAACGTTTGTTTTTGAACTTGTCAAATCTAAACAATCTGCCTCCATTAAGTGTTATTACCATTTACTTTAATGCAAGAAATATTGTTTTTACATTTTAAATTCTCAGTTGTCATAAAAATAAAAAACCACCCTCAGGGAGGAAGAAAGATCCTTCTCATTACTAAAGTTCCACTTCTATCACATGCTTAGTTTCCTTCACCTGTTATTACTCTTCATCTAATGCAGATACTAGTAAATATTACAATACTTCAGCACCAGCACATGCCAAAGGAGCAAATAAACTTTTGAGGCCAACTTCTATTGCACTGAGAATTTCTAGCAATTCTAGCACTAAAGGCAGAAAATTTCACATGTCAAAGGGAGGGTAAGAACAGGGAATAGCACTTTCAGGAAGATGTCTCTTGTGGTTTCCATGAGAAGCTACATCTTTCATAAAAATTTCTGCTCTTGATAAACAGTCTGCACAAATGCTTAGCAGAACAAGAGAACACAGATTCAGGAAGCCAATCTACGTGGTTATCCCTAGGTAGTAGTTTCAGAGCAGTTACAAAGGAGTCTCCTGATCACTCTTCTTGACCAGTGTCACATGAGTATCAGCATGGGGATTTCCTATCCCTCTGATTTTCACTTAGTGTGCAGGACTTAATGCGCAAAAGGAAAAAGCGGATTTGAATGATCACATGGAAGACCCATCAGGATAGGGAAAGGCACAGAAGTCTCATGAAGATTCATTCTCTGATCAGGATTTGGAACTAATCTCTAGGATTCAAGACAATTTTCAAGTCCTCTGAACAGCTAGAGCACTCAAAGAAAATTTCTATTTCTCTTCCATCCCACAAGACAGAAAGACAACAAATGCCTGAAGCAGCTTATGTAGCTTGCAGTATGTTTCCAGGCTTAGAAAAACCCACACAGCAGGAACACGGCCTTTCTGATTTCATCTGTTTAAGGGGAAAAGTAGCCTCAAAAATAACATCCAGCAAATTTTAGAGTGATTTAAGATGAAAAAAAAAAAAAAAAAAAAAAAAAAAAAAAAAAAAACAACCTTCTCTATTATTAATGGCATTCCAAGGCTCTCAGAAACGAGAGCCAGCAATGCTCTGCAGCCTGATTTTGGATGCTAAATTAAAGGCACCTGTGTAAGTCTTGACTTTTCAGAGGATGTGACTATCTTTCTACTGCATATTGAGATTAAATAATGAACTATTGCTGACAGCTCTGAAAAGTCAATTCTAACTGACTGCTCTCAGGTGAATATCGTTAATTCACATTATCTCCTGTTGTTCTGAGGAATTTCTTGTTTTCACCTCTTACTACTGCCCCGCATGCTGCCCTCCATATAGGAGCTGCTACAATCTGCATTCTTGCTGTTGCATTAACCTTCAGAAACCTCATGGTACAAATTTATGCTGAGAAGCTTGTCTACTCTTAAAATAATTATATAGACTGGCCTAGTAATGTGCCTTTCACATAGTTAATCTTCCTAATACATCTAGACCATTAGAATCTAAAGACAGTATTCAATTTTCATATATTTAAGCATTTTGGTCTTCAAATGTTGATAATTTTGAACAAAACTGTTTGTCCAATTTCATCGAGATTTGGTGTCTTTTCTCCAAAAAAGCATTTTGGGGACAAATGCACAATCAGGCAAAAATATTCTTAACTTGCTCCCACAGATAAACTGGCCAAGCACTCACCTCACTTAGCTCAGAACTTTGTTGAAGTACCACAATATAAAACTCGGGCTCAATATTATGTGACAGATTACAAAAAGTTTCTTCTAACTAAATGTTATCTACTGATTATTCCCCTTACACTTGCTCTTGAAAGAATGAAATGAAGCAATAAACCTCAAACCAGGTTAGAAGAGTGTTTTGTGTTACAGATAGTCAGGTGGTGACCAAAAGAAAGTTGGGTACGTCAAGACTGGTATCAAGAGTCTCAGGTTCTGGAAGAAAATGGGTAACAACTGATAAGATGATGACAATTTTGCAGAACCTTGAAGACTGAAAAGATATAGATGCATCAAATCCAAAGATCAAGACAAAAGTAACTAGTAGGTCTAAGAAAAAAAAATAGGAGTTTAAATGTACAGTTTTACTCACAAGGAGTTATGAGAAAAAGTAAAAAGAACTATACAAGTAGACATTTGCATAAAAGACCTTCAGATGTGGTTTGGGTTCAGTAGACTTTGAAGTAAAGAAAGAAAGGTGATACAATTCACAGGGCATTGATTAGGCCTTTGTAATGTTTCCATTTTGAAGTGCAGAGAATACTGACACTTTCCTTCTGCAAATTTCCTTTACATTCCTCTGAAAGGGATTTGAAACCTGGTTAAAAACACTTCAGTCAAACTTGTGATCATCATTCCAGAGGTCATTGTTTTCAGCAAGATTATTTTTGGCTTATTTTCATTGAACAGGGACATCTCTATTCCCACTCAATATACTGCGGTTAAGTTGGCTGTATCTGGAAGGCCCTACGTGGGAGCTTCACAGCCTCACGTTACAGCTACCTTCAGACCCATGTGGCCCTACAGAAAAAAAAAAAAAAGAATTTAGAAAAGAAAGATGCCAAGGGAAAAGCTGGGAGTGCTGAATGGCTATGGAGTTCCTCCGTCAAGTGCTCTGTTTTAGACTTTTCTAACATGCTATCTCCTTAAAGCCTATTAACTGCTTTATGTCCTCCCTGAGGCTCAAAGGTGCAAGTGCCAAGTTAAACAGGATCCAAGTTTCTGGATGGAAGTACTCAGTTTTCCACAGAAGGATGTCAAGCAAGGAACTGAAATCCTGAGGTGGGCCCAGAGCATCTGGATTCAAGAGGATTATTCAGCAACTGTGTTTTCTGATTATTCAGCTGTGCCAAACAGCAATTCAGTCCAACACAGAAATTAAAGCTTGAGTAGCTAAGTGAGAAAAGAGAAAAACAAACAAACAAACAAAAAAACCCACAACAGAGCATGTTATCCCATTTGAGAAGAGTGAGGAAGAAGGTAAAATTAGGAGGTTACCATGACCAGAGGCAAAGATGATCCTCAAGGCAAGTAGAGATTCTAAACTAAAAGAACAGCGGAGATAGAAAAATTAAGAGATAACATGAGTTGAGGAAGCGTCTACAAGAATGAAGCATGTTGTTATCTATAGCTTAAAAATTCACTGCACCTACTGCAATTTATCAGGCTTGCACAGAGTATTTTAGTAGTACAGTAGTTTCAGTATTTTTCTCTATCACAGGTCCTTAGCCATCTGGAGACTTCATCAAGTGGAAAAAAAAAAAAAGTATCTTTTGAGAGCAGAAAGCAGTTTTATTTAAAGAGCAGAAAATCAGGCTCCCATCATTCACTTTTGCTCTCAATTTTGAAGAAATCTACGGTCTACCCATTAATGCTTAGTAGGGGAAATGTACTCATAGCCAGACGGAAGTTCATTTTTACTTCAGACATAATGCACAGAATGTCTTTTCCTCCCTCAAATTTCTAAGTGCACAGGCTTCTGAGTGAGAGCAATGCTAAAACCTGTTCCTACCACGCTCAGACAGCTGCAGCTGCACTGCCCGTCCAGCAGAACCACCAGCTCAGCACTAACATCACTCTGCTGCAGCTGCGAGGCTCTAGGGACACAGACAGCACAAAGGTTGAATGTAAAGCTATTCTCCTCTCTCCCTCCACTAAACCAACTAGAATCACTTCAATGACCAAAAGCCTATTTTGTCCAAGTTACACTACTTCACATATACTTCATATGTTCTTGATAGCACGCTGTACAAAAGCGTAATGACAATAACAACCCTGTCTTCAGTCAGCAAGTTGCCGTTAAGTGTCAAACTGCGTTGTATTCCGTCCTAACTCTTTGCTAAATAAAATTTTTGCTAGATGAGTCTAATTGGAATTAACAAATAACAGCTTAACAGCTACTCTGGCAGCAAGTTTTTGCATTGTCAGACACAATGTGTTGAAGGCAACTTAACTCAACTTGAAAACTTGACTGCCTTGAGGCGCTAACACCAGTTGTCCAACACAACCACGACAGACTGAGCTGTAACTTCCACCCTTGGTTAAGTCATGGCTTATTTAATGCTGAAGTAGATTCATTAGCTATTAATGTAATTATTACAGGTGCTAATCTCAAGCTCCAAAGTTCTCTTGATAAGTCATTTGTTAACGCCACGCTTCTATATGTTATATTCACACGAGATCCCAGTTTCAAATCACAGAAATTTAACACTGTAGAATTTTCCAAGTTGTGCTAGCAAATAAATAAATCCCCAGGGAAAGAAAAAAAAAAAAAAAAAAAAGAAAAAAAGTCAGAGGTTTCCCAATGTCTATGGCAAAAATGTTTAAAGCAGCAAAATAAATAAATAAATAAAACCATGAGTTGGGGACAGCTTAAGTCTATGTGTAGCTCTGTATTTCCTAAAATCCTGAATCACTTAGCTAGCTCCAAATGATATCATGGTTCCTAGCTAGACATTAATAACAGCAAATATAATTCACAGGAAGAGAAAGCAGATTGGGAAAAGGTTCATCCTGAGGCACTTATCAGGATAGAAGTATAAAAGCTAAAGAGAAATAGAAGTATTCTGACACTGTTTCAAATAGTAATAAATAGATTAAGAATTTCCACATCTGGAAAGACAGATCTGTACAGACTAGGGAATTATTTAGGCCACAGTCAGAATATTTGTTTCATCTCTGTAGAAGATCCACGTACCTCAAATAGGAATTTCTAGGGACATAACATGGCTATTAAAAAAAAAA
>VZSV01000040.1:883565-894694 GCA_013398735.1 Nothocercus julius
GGATATGAAACACCTGACACTTGATGCTGCAGAAAATTAAACTTTCTCAATCTCAAACACAGTGTCTGAACATGGGACCAGCCCCCTCAAATCACCCTAAAAAAAACCCAAACTCTAAGAATAACACCGTACTTCTCCAACAGAATAATCACAGACCTTAATCTTGGCTAGCTTAAAATAAACTTTAAGCAGATTTACATTTCTTAACGTGAAAATACCTGCTTCAGACCTGTTTTATCTATTTATTTCTTATATTCCAACAGAAAGAATAGTCATGGAGCTACAGATTCCAGAAGTCTTGAAGAACTTGAGCCAGATTTTAGGCTTTATAACTTAAGTTATAAACCTGAAGAAAATTAATTCAATGAAAAATCTACTTTTCTTCAAAATATGATCTTTGAAAGGAGAAAAAGACTGCTCTAATCATAAGAAAAATTAAATGGTTCAACAAAACTTCAGGGCACTTTTGATTAAAAAAATACTCAGTTCTAATCCTGTCTATAGCTTACCTGCAAAAAAAAAGAAAAAAAAAAATGTGCATTTGTTATTATACAAAGTGGATACAAACATTCCTTTTAAAGCTAAGTAAATGAATCTTAACTAACAAACTTGGTAAGCTTCTTATAGCATCCATCGAGGCAGAGCATTTCTACAGTCCCTTTGTTTAGCAATTCAACATAGTATTTCATCTAAATAGAGCACACAGTGATAAACCACACTGTAACTCTTCTGGGAGTCACATGGAGATTCAGATAGGTCAGAATAACTTCCCGCCAAATACATTTTTAGTATCATTTTTCTTTAAGAAATTAAAATATAGGCCTGATTATAGATTATTTTAAAATACAACTGAGTCCTAATCGGATAAATGATTATCTGAAGTACACAGATACTGGAAGGACGGAACCATTTTACTTGCATTACTTTTAACCTTTTACTTTTAGGCGGACTTGCTTTATTTCCAGGTTTGAAATACCTACACACTTGGAACAGAAGTTAAAGCAGAAAATCCACTAGCATATCTCAAAATCATGATTCCACTGAAATGATTAAAGAAAAAAAAAAAAAAGAAAGATTTAGTCAGAAGCAATCCAAAAATAAAAGTTTTACTTACAGCATTAGATGCTGAGTCATCAAATCATCTGCATCAACACCGAAATTGAAGTACAGAAAAAAACATTATCAGATGAAAACCTGTCCATATCCTTTGCTATTTTAAACCTTCCACATCTCAAAACTCCAGAAAAAATTACTTTCATCTCCTGACACTGTAGATCAATATACGATGCTGTGTTCTGCATGGGAAAAGAAGGAAGGCAGCATCTCGAAAGCAGCTGCATTAACTCTCTGCAGAGCCAGCACACCTGGCTGCTCCACATGCTACTTGCAGGGTTCTGCCCTAACCCTGCTGACTTTAAGCATCATTTGCAGAAGAATTTGTGTGGATATTAGTGCACAGCACCTACTTGGGAGACCAAAGCCACCTGCGACGGTGTCGGATGCCACGGGGACACCCTGCTTGGTAAGCAACAGCACTCACTGTCATTAAGAAATTACCTCAGCTACCTTATTCAAAGGAAGAATTTTCTGGGCAAAATGACCCTCTCCAGGGTAGGGGAAAAAAAAAGGGAGCAAAACCCAGCAGAGACACAGCAAGGCAGATGCTTCCTTTCTCAGTGTCCTCAAAGGAAGCTCTTCTCTCTTGTTCTAAGGGTGCTAGACATTATCAACTTGGCCTTCAGGGTAAGTCTATATTCTTTGCATTATGTGCCTGCAGCTACTTCAGTAACACCAAGAGCATTACTGCCTATCTGCCCCTTCCACATTTCCTGCACAAGTATACACAGCAACATTCCCATGTACCACTGGCAGGGATGAGGAAAGGAGATGAGCTCACCCTAACTCCCAGTTCTATTTAGCATATCTAGGTTTCATGCACCTCATTTTGCTTAGAAAGAATTATGCTTTGGATGAAAGCTATTCCTCCTGTGCACAGGAAAAAGTCTTGCTGCCAACTCATTACAGCAGAAAGATCTTCTTTCCTTTCTTCTGGAGTGTACAAAAGACAGCATAATTCATAAAGAGAAAAGCAAAGCTCACCTACAGTACTTAAATATATATACACACACACACACACACACACAAACAAATCTTCCTAAAACTTCATAGGTCAGTTGCTAACCCACTTTTCTGCAAGTCTTAACTTTCCATTTAGCTCTATGAAAATAAACACACCATACAGATCCTGCCATATGCCAAAATGCACTCAATTCTGAGGCTCCATGCCTAAATTCATTAACATGCGACAAAGCACAATGCAAAGAGCAAACAGGTTTTGCAGACAAAGCAGTAATGGGTTGATCATATATCTAAAGCATTATCTTATATTGAATAAATTTCACACCAAGTATCACAGTAAACATCTTTCCTTCTAAACTTGGAAATATATATACATATTTTAAACCAACATTATCCAATCTGTAGTAGATGAAGCTTATGAATATATGCATTAGTAGAAATTTATCTTAAGTAATATTTACATATAAACATATAAACAGCATATATACAATAGCAAACCAAGTATTGCACCATTTGCTTTCCTGAAATAAAACTTTTCAGTCATTTATAACAATGCTTGCTCTGCTTATATGATTACCATGGATCTTACAGTCCCAGTTATTGATTTGCAACATCAAAATCTCAGTTATTAGAAATATTTTTATCACTTTTATTATAAAATAAAGCTTGAAAAGATCTACATTATACAAAGCTCTTTAAAAAAAAAAAATAGAGAACAAAATGCTTCAAGTCTCCCCTAAAAAAAGGCTACTTGACTCCAAGTCCTGATTTTTGACTAGCAACTCAGTACTGAACACAAAGCGGTAATTCCCATTTTACTGCAAATCTTTATATATGATTGCTTGCTTTCACCACAGCCATATTCAGCTAAGAGTAGTTACTAATTAAAGGTTCTTAAAAATGAGTACCTCAGTCTGACCTTCATGGGCACTGGATTCATGAGTGACACGAATAGCCTGAAATTAAGACATATTTCAATCATACTTTAAATAAGAGAGATTTTAAATGAATCACTTTAAAATGAATCACTTTATGCTCTTTAAATTACAAAAGCAATAGCTCTTAAAAAATTAATCAACAAATGATCTCCACTTACAAAGGTGTCAAGAGAGCAATATTTCAATTAAATATTTTGTTAAATCCAAATCAAAACAAATATCTAACAGCTAGTAAATGCACTTTCAACACCCAGACAACACTAATGGCAAGTGTTTATATACGAGGAAGAACTTTGCTGTGAGGATGGCGGAACCCTGGAAGAGACTGCCCAGAGAGGCTGTGGAGGCTCCTTCTCTGGAGACTTTCCCAGCCCGCCTGGCTGCCACCCTGTGCCCCATGCTCTGGGTGTCCCTGCTGGAGCAGGAGGGTTGAACTAGGTGATTTCTAGAGGTCCCTTCCACCCTCAATCATTCTGTCATTCTGTGATTTTCTGACTGGATTACACAGTGTACTTGGGACAGAAGCTGTGATCAGACATGCCTGCAGAAGTGATGGACACAAGATGTTTTCAACCCTCCACAGTTACTATTACAAATGACACCCTTGGGCCACAAGTTATCACCCTTATTCCTGAGGGTCTCACAATAACATTAAACTGAAAATCCAAAGTCACCATGACTAAGCAATAATCCTTTAAATTACCACACCATTTTTTTTTTTTTCCTCATAGCGATTGTCTGATCACAGGCCCCCATGCAAAATTAGATTGTTCGAGCACTTGATTGGATCAAGTCCTAGACGCTGTTTTAACCATATAGAAATTATTTGCACAGGTAGAAACAAAAGTAAAAAGTATGATACTAACTTCATAAGTTTCTAGATACTTGGCTCTCTCTTCAGGAGTCATAGATAATGAATCTTCCAGGAACTTTTTCAATGAGGAATTAGTTTCTTAAAAACATAAAACCAAGACATAACATTAACAAATTTCTCATCCGTTCTTTGCACCTCAGTAAATTACCTGAACATTACATGACAAAAGTTTTGATTCATGCTTTTACTCCAACACCACTGACAGTTTACAGCATGCTTACAGTAAAAAAAAAAAAAAAAAAGAAAAAAAGATTTAAAGATATAGTTAAAACATTAGAGGCAAGAGGAGTTGCTATCTGCTGCATTATTCAATATTTTAAGTGCCTTAGTTTTTTGATTAGTACGAAAGACTGTTTTCATAGTGATCAGTAAAAACGCATTACGAGTAGAAATTGGTCTTTACAGATGTTTAAAGTCAGAGAAATTGCACGTAACCTATCCTGCCCTCCCCTTCTTCTCCACAATGTTAAGAAAAAAACTTTACCAAAGTTCATTTTATCTCTGTTATTCGCAATCGCATGAATTAGCCCAATCGTTCCACAGGCGTTGTTGATGGTCTGCTTCATGAAATACACTGAGGATTTGACGTCTTGCCCCGTAGCTTTTATTCTCTCTTCTTCTTCTGTCCTGAAGGTTTCATACTAGAAGGAAAGTTACCAAAAAAAATCCTGCCAATTAAGTACTAGTTGTTTACTTCACCCAAACAGGAAAAAAAAAAAAAAAAAAAAGTGCTAAGTACTCCCCTTTACTCCCCTTTCCCCCCCAAACCAACTTGAAGAGCTTAACAAGTAGTTCAAACAGTATATGCAGACTTAATTGAAAAGCTCTATATTGTATCTTAATGTCTTGTCACTAGCCAGAGAACAGTCATCCTTAATACATCAGTTTGAAATATGTGTTTACTTAACATAATTTCAAGAATATTCAAAATGTTTCTTTGACTCGTGCACCTGTCACCACCTATTTGCAACAACAACAGAAAGCTTAAGATTTTAAATTCTATCCAGCAAACCATAATACTTGAGGTGTTTTTCAGCATGAAACATTATTACAAGCTCTATCTCTTTAGCCTTATTTTTTTTCCAGAAAGATAAGACTCATATAATGCTCATTGGCTGAAAATGGACCTTCAAAAGCTTATTGATAAGGTCTTGATTTATTTCGAGAAGTAATTGATAAAATTTAGTTTGAGCAAGCTAGAAGAGTTACTCAGTAAAATTATCATTGACTAAGAACAGGTGAAGAAAATATCAACCTGTACAATAGGCTTTGTTTCATTTATCCAGGAGAATAAAAGAAAATTTTAACTTAGGTAAGAAGTCTTGAGAATAAGACTCTTGTTCATTTTGTGGAGTTCCTTCTTTTCCTTACTAGGAGGAAATAACTCGGAGGGATCTTGAGATGCCAGCTACGCTGGTTTAAATTTATTGGGAAACAATACGTCTGCCACCGTTTACTTGTGCATTGGAGGTAACCGTCTCAGGTAAAGCAAACTGGATCCAGTCCTGAGCCTTTGGCACTGTTGCACAAAATGACTCCTTAAACTGAAGTGCTTTGCTTTAAGAGTACTTCATGCGAGTACCAGCAAACAGAGAATCCTCAGTAGACACCTGTGCACAGAGTATCATTCATGTACTCCACTTGACAGTAGGGAGAGTCAGCTAGGAGGACAAAATGTTGAATTTTCTGAGTTGGGTAAAAATAACATGAAAAGAGAAAAATAACAAATAGTCTGCTGTCTACAACCCCAAAGAGGGCTTAATCTGACAATCAGTCTTTTTACTCTAGACTATGAGATTATATTCTCATCTTAAATATTGGCACCTTCTTTATGCGCCCCCAGTGATTATTTTTATCCGAGAAGACAGCAAACCTGTAAGTGCCAGACATCCGGTTTGCCAATTATAGAACATTCTGTTCTTTCAGCGACTGCAAGAATTCTGTTTTCTGGAAATACTGA
This sequence comes from Nothocercus julius, assembly GCA_013398735.1. NCBI lineage: Eukaryota > Metazoa > Chordata > Aves > Tinamiformes > Tinamidae > Nothocercus > Nothocercus julius. The sequence continues at coordinate 889,417 of VZSV01000040.1, forward strand.
CCTCCCCCATTAAATGCCTGTTTAGCAGCAAAGTAAAAGGTGCTTCCGACCATTTCTGCATCATGCTGATATTCCAAGATTAGGGCACATTAAAGCAGTACTGGCCCACATGATCCCCTGTAGCTATTAATGCTGTACCAACGTGGTTTTGTAGTTCCTCTTAAGATTCAAAATTAGCTAGGAAAACAGAAGACAGGTTTCCAAAGTAGTAATCTCTCAGTAGAGGCTGAAGTGCTGGCAACAGCTCAGCCTTGAGGTGGAGGAGAATACTCCAAACTGCACATCAAAAAAACTATGAAACTCAATGCAGAAGTATGCCAAGAATGTGCATAACAGATTTGCACAGATTCAGTAATACTATATTCAAACATCAAAGATGAGTAAGAATTTATGAGTCGTATGGGTTAATGAATGGGAAATTTTAAACGAAAGAAAATGGCCAATCTCACAGCATCATGAAGACCTATATTTGAGAATAACAGTGCTACTGATGCTGCAATCAGAGAGAAAGACTGTTCCAGAAAACACTACATTTCTTGCTCCTTTGCTAAGTCTCTTTTACTAATTCCTTTTGCAGAAAAGCAAAGAAACAACAAAAAAAATCCAACACTGAAGTAGTTGGACTTTTGATGCAAAGTATGGCAAACCTGAAGTTTGCATGTAGAATATATCAAAGAACTCTTCCTGAACAACTTTCAGATATTTCACCCAAACTCTACATAGTCAGTGACAGAGAAAAATGATTTTTTTCCAGCACTCTGGTTCCACATCTACAGCTTTGTCCAAATGTTTGCAGCAACAGCAAGGGCACTTAGGAGGTATCTTAGCCGCTTAGCTACAAGCTTGCAACAGTGGAGACTTACTTAGAGACTTCACAAAGCTTACTGGACAAAGTGCAGATTAAAGAGGGTGTAATATTGATACAGAGCTGCCATTCATTCCTTACCAACGAAAATGAACCCCAAGGGGAAGAAGAAAAAAAAAAAAAAAGAAGAAGAAGAAAAAAAAGAGAGAGAGATTCACTTTCGGAAGTACCAAAACCATAATTTTGCACAGGAGTTGGACCAGGTAACTAAAGCTGGAAGGGACATCTAGAGGTTATCCCATGAGATGTGTTTGGTGGATCATGCCCAAAGCTCCCAGCACACACAGTACTCAGTCTGTCTGGAAGTTATGATGCAAACTAAGCAAGTCACTAACCTTTACCTGGACCAGATGCGCACAGATGACTTGTATCTAAACCTGAAAGCGAGTTCAAGCAAACTGATACACAGGAAGGGCAGACAAATAAGGGGGGGGTTCTAGACCGAAGAACAAAAATATGATGGAATAATACTTATAGAGACAGAAAAATTAATTTAGAGGTATGATTCCATAAGCATGGGCAAAAAAATAAACAATAAGGTAATATACAAGCACAATATCATGGATTATATTGGAAGGGCAATGGAAGAGGGGAAAAATACTCAAGAAATACAAAACAGTGCTCAACTCTTGGAGTTTACACTGAGCAAAATAGGTTTAAGAACACAGAGGCTGAACACTAAAGTCCAGCTCACGTGTTCAGGGAGTTGCTACATAGCTGAAAGAAGCATTATGTCCATCATGCCATCAAGCTGGCTGAAATCAAGCCTGAGAGGGACTGACTGCGTGAAGGTTTTGGACAAGTCTTCAAGGTCATAAGGTGGCTAGGTTGGTCCTCTTCTGTTTAGTTCTACTTAGTCCTTATGCATTTGAATAAGTGTAGGTGGATACGTACACGGGCAAATGGATATACAAAGAAACATTTGTTCTTTTGGGGAACTCTGAAAGGAGGAAGTTGAAGAAAATTGACCTCAAATTTTTTGGCTGACTTGGGTCTTTCCACAATCGCCTAAAACTTTTACAAGCTAAGAAATCAATATGAACAGCAAATTTCAATCTATAGCCATTCAGCTTTCAATGAAGAGATGTGTATCATCTTCATATAGAAATATGTAACTGCACAGGATAAGCAGAGTTAAAAACTTAATTAAATTAAGATATTTCAAATTCCTGCCTAACATATGGGAACTTATTTTTCCTCTTTGAAAGAGCACAAGCAGTCAGGAAAGAGAGGGAAGAGAAGGCTAGCAAGAAAAATATATACACTTTTATCTTAGAAATACACCTCATCTGTTAAAGAAGCCAAAGCCACAACTGGTACTAATGATGAACTAAAAATGGGCTGGGGTTCGGTCAGTGTGACATTGCCAAAATTCAAAAAAAAAAAAAAAAAAAAAGGTGATTCACCGATTATTAAATAACCATTTACCTTTTCTGTTACTGGAAAGAGAAGCAGCACAGCACAGACAGGTCTCGGCACCATGCTAAGCAGTTCTGGTTCCATACCATAAACATCTACAAATTGCCAGTCAGGATGTATACCTAACTGTTTCAGGAACTAGAAAAGAAAAAAAATACATATATATAATACAACTAAAATAAATTAGTGTGCTCATAAGCTGATCTTTTCAGAAGCATAAAGGAGTAGTTTCAAGATGAAATACATTGCAACAGTACAGGCTTTCCACCAACCCAAAAGAAGAATGTGAGATTCATTTTTTAATTACAAAACACTAAAATACTAAAATATATTTTTAACTAAGAAACACTGAATAAAATTCATGTTAACAAAGATGTATAAAACCCCTACATCTAACCTGTTTAAATAGCTAAGCAAAAAGGAAGTGAAATTTCATCACCAACACTGTTTACTGAGCAGTAAAGCATTCCAACCATTTTGAAAGTGTTTTTATTTATTTATTTTTTTACCAACATAGAAGAACACTAAACATTAACGAGTAATTGTGGGCCAGGATATATGTGAATAAGCTTACGATAGTATTTGACTACATGAGCACCTGGCAATACCTTATACCAGTAGAGCAACCTGTATATATCAGTGTATGTTGGGGGAGGAATCGCACCCACACTTTGGGCCCATCACCTTTTGGATCTTTTACCTAGATCTACTTACCCCAACTTAATGTTTTAATCAAGTAAAATACAAAAGCATCTGCTTCAAATATGAGACTCATTCAAATACCAACTACCAATTTCATCTTGGCTTGTTGACAAAAGGAGACAGTCTCTTCCAGGAATATAGAGGTGAAAGTATGAATGCATTCAAAAGCAATGAGTAAAGTTTTAATCAGCAACATTTAGGAATAGCTTTTACAAGGGGGTAAAATAACAAGAAATATACATACTACCAGGTTTATTATGAAGAGAATTAAGCCAGTCTTTTGAGGAAAGGGAAAAGCAACAAAACAAAACAAACCCAAACATTTTAACGTTCTACTGCTTTCCCTCTTACCCTACACAACGTAAGATCAAAACCCAGGGCAAATATGGGAGAATTAAACAAGGAGAAAGTTTCACAGAAAGAGCTTTTGATACTCCCATTACCACAGCACCTAGCAACTTTACAAACTAATAAGTTAAACATTTCAGTATATCTTGAGTTGGCTCTTAAGAGATGACTACCAATACAAGAAGCTAAAAAACTAATCTTTTGCAACTGTGTTTTGGATGGGTAGAAGCAAGACAGGAAAAAATGCTAGTGATATAAAAACATGGAGTTAATAACCAGATAAAGTTTTGAGAACCAAAACTGGATTTGTATTAGATGTGACACCAGAAACATCAGAATAGAGATGTCCTAAACAGCTTCAACTATAAGAGTACTTTGGTTATAACTAAAATAAACCTACGTTTTCCTCCTTCAGTCCTCTCGTAGCTCTCTCCTAGGCCAGCCAAAGCAGCTGGCACAAAATGCAATGAGGTTACGCACCAAGAGGTGTAGCAAGCACCTCCATATCGACCAAAGCATCCCTGTTCTAGGGCGGCAGACAATTCTGCATGCTTTTTAGAGAGTGCCATGCAAATGGAGGGACTTCTGCCACTTTGCAACGGAACTAGTCACTGATTTTGCAAGTACTCTATAGATCCTTGCAGATAGGGCAGTTAGGGCACTTTGTATCTGGAAGACTCGCTTGCAACTGCTTTTACTGCCTGTCAGGTTAAGATGAAATAACTATTTTTCTTCTTGATTTGCTCTTTTTCAGGTAGATACTCAGTTTCTCATTTTGTTATCACCTCACTCAGTTTGAATTAATATGAAGGACGGGCTAAAAGACATAACTGAAAAGATACTTGGTCACAAAGATCAATGCACATTTGTGTATCTAATTTAGTAACTTTTGCAAAGCTTTACTTTTACCAATTGTAGTCATATTTTCAGTTACCTCTTTTGCTGTTCTATTAAACTATCTTCCTGAAAAACATTATTGTGGAAGTTTTCCCAGTTGCTTCAATATCCATTACCCTTGAGCTGGAACTATGCCCATTAGCAGATATGTTAAAGAATATGCGACCATTTGGTGGGCCCAGTTTTCAAGCAGACAAATAGTAAAGCAGGATCCCCATATTCTTTAAAATTGCCTGGTAAGAGCAAGAGCTTCTTAAATTGCATTAGCAGCTTAATGCAAATAGCATTAAATTATTCACAAACAAGGAGGAACTGGTCAAAGTTATAGAGGCCAAGAGCAGCCATGACTGCTCTGATCATGAGATCATGCAGTTTGAAAACCCAAATGAAATGGGTAAGAAAAATAGCAAATTCACAGCTCTGGACTTAAGGAGAACAGATTTTGACTTATTTGGGGATCTGACTCTCAAAAATCTCATGGGAGAGTGTCAGAACGAATGGGCTCAAGGCTGGAGTCCAATCTTCAAGGGCAACCTCCTCAAAGCAGTCTATTGCAATAGCAGAAAGTCAAGTGGCTGTGACAGAAGGCCAACAGGTTCCACAGGACAACTCCTGACCGAGCTTAAATTCACAGCACAGAAGGCAAAATGAGAGAGGGACTACACACAAGGCATACAGAAGTACTACTTAAGCATGCTGGAATGTAATTAGGAAAGACAAAACATGCAGGGGAGGATGGAGTTCACAAGCACTTAAGCTAACTGGACCTACTTAAGTCCATGGGAACAGAGAGGATACATCCTGTTGGATCCAAGGGTGGTGCCTGCTGCCTTGCAAGTCTGCTTTGAAAGGTCACAGCAAACGACCGGGGTGGCTGCTGGGGACTGGAGAAACCTCACAGCTATGTTCAAGAAGGGCAAGGAGGAGGAGGATCCAGGTCAGCCTCACCTCCATCCCTGGGGAGGTTTCAGAGCCCAGCGTCCTGAAGCTGCTTCCAAGCACATGAAGAACAAGCAGGCCAAGTGGAACAACCAGCAGCGTGTGAGC
>VZSV01000040.1:927505-956457 GCA_013398735.1 Nothocercus julius
TATAAATAGGGGCAAGAGCTTGGCTACTGTTCAGTAGCACTTCAGACGAAGCTTGCCAAAACAGCAAACCAAGGGGGCCTTTGAGTTGGGGCAGCACATCCTGCTGTAGCTGAATTGTTCATGAAGAAGCACACCCAAATTACCCACGGGGAGAGTGTGCCTGTGTTTAGATTTAGCTCTGAGGAAACTCGCTGACCTAAACATGGCAACGTGCTTAAAGCCAGCTCGGAAGGAGTGGGTTTGCATCCTGGCACGAAGCCTCCCTGGGCTTTGCGTTCCCTGTGTGTGTAGTGCAAGGGAGAACTAAAAATAAGGTCTGCAGTTTGGAGGAGTGAGGTTTGCAGAGTAAATGTGTTTCATCTAAAGTGACCTTCTCTCTGCAAAGTCACCGCAGAATAATGAGATGTAACAAACTGTGAAGAACTTGTCAATAGATGCATGTGAATGTTAACTAATTTTTGCTTTGCTCAGTCCCCAGATTGTTCTTAAAATACACAGCATCACAGTTGGGAGCATGACAAATGTGGAGACCAGCCCTAAATGCTGCATTAAGAAGCCTGGTATATCTTTACATATCCATGTTTTTTTCTTGTTTGTTTTTTTCCCAGGTGTTCAGCCACTGGTGTTTTACTTAGTATCATACCCTTGCTTTTTTTGCTGTTATATGGGAATCTGAAAGGTACATAAGTGCACCCCAGTTCAAGTTTCTGGATCAGATAACCACATTAATATTCAAGTCCTTCAGAAGTAATTACAGATTAAAACTTCATCAATTCTTTTTTAAGTATTTCTGGATTTTTACTTATCTTTTAATTACTGAATAGAAGTGTGACTTAATGGGATATTATTTCTTATCTGAGTCTGAATTTTTCAGATGTGATTCATTATTTGATGTGCTTCTGTTTTGAGTTCTTACCTGAGCGCCATGAGGAGGTTGGATTTCTAGCAGATGATTAAAACTTGATTTCTGCAAGAGAAAGACTCTTTAAGGCACGTCAGAGTGGTTACTTCTGCTGAATTCTGTTTTATCTAGCAGCTCCATCCCCACTCAAGTGAGGGATTTATAGGCTATATTAACTACATACCAGGCACCCAATGATGCATCTTGAAGAATCTCATAATAAAACTGGTAGAGCATAAACTTTTCCATCGTGCTGAATTTGAAATTGAAGAAAAGTATCAGAGGAAAACATGGCAATGCTTATGCCACTGCACCCCAACATATAATATTTAAGTATTTTTAGACATTTAATATGTACGATTTAATCCTGTTATGCTTTGCAGTTGTATTACTAGATTTTATGTGCATAGTACACAATCACCTGAAAACCCACCCAGCAGGTGATTTGATTGGATTGCTTTGATACTTGCCCTCCATGTGTAAGCACAGGAACCGGCTCAAACATGCCACATTTACACCTAATAATACGAAAACACATTGGCAAAAGTGCTGAGCTTTGCCACATGTGTCAGCCTTCTAAGCAAGGACTTGGAGCGCGTGCACATCTATCGAATACCTTGGAACTGGGTTAGGTTACCGACTGAAGCAACAGTACGTAAAGTAAGGTTGAAACCCAGGAACATCAGAGCTTCTTTACAGAAAGTTCAGATTTTATTTCAGCCTAATCTTCTTCTTTCTAAGTGTGTTATCTGTTTAATATGTGTGTAATACTTCCTTTCTACCCTACCCAGGCCAGTTTTATGAGAAAAATGGTGTCCTGCTACAGAAGTAAGGACTCCCTGGAGCGCTCCGTGGTCCGTGGCCTCCTCAGCTGTGTCACAGAGAGCAGCTCACATAAACTGCAATGGGTCATTGCCCCGGCAGGGCTGGCGTTAGGTACCCGCCACGAAATTACGCAGGATACACTCCGTGCTTTCGGCCTGGGCTTAGCTGCTTTGTGTTGGTTTCAGAGGACTGTGCAGTCAGCCGTGGTCTCGAGAGTCCTGCTCTCACATTTAAAAAAACAAACAAACAACAACAACAAAAAAAGTGAGAATCATTCAGGGAAAATTGCAAAATATTTTCTATTAGGGTCATCGGTTACTAGAAGTGTGGGATCGTAACTGGGTTTGACTGGTCTGGAACAACTTCAAGGTTTTGTCCTGCTCTAAGTATTATCCTACCATCGTGGATAGTAAGTATTCTCTTACTATTATTATTTTATAACATTGGTAGCCTGGAGGTTTCTTGTTTCTGCTAGTACTGTTCCTTCTGAATGTCAAGATATGAGCTGAGCTTAATAAGCTGGTAGGAACTAAGGATGTGGCAGAGGTGCTTAGGTTCAGGTTTGGTACATGATGCTTCTCCCACTGGGAGTCTTGCAGAGACCTAAGAAAACACCACAGGGTTTTTGGCATGAAGATTTGCTGGTCTTGTTTGCTGTATGTGCCAAGAGTGTGTATTGGGGGAACACATCTTAACAGTGATACTTTCTATAGTTAGTGCCTGTGGATGACCGCAGTGACATCAAGGTTAGGAGCAGTAACGTGAGAGTGATGAGGACTGAGGCAGAGAAATTAGAACAACCACAAAACAGTAAAGGCTAGGTTTTCGGCTGTATCTTCTAGGAAGTATGAAGATTGTGACAATTTTGGATTATTGCTTTTCTTATTCCAGATTCCAAATTTCACATTTTAGAAACATCACCAGGACTGGCTCCTCCCTCTCCCTCTTTCTCTATATTCTAATAACAGCTGTTTATGGAATGATAGATTGAACAGCCATTTTGGTCTTAAAAGTGAAATAAGGGTACCCGAGAGTTTTGGTTTTGATAGAGCTGTTCATAGTCGCTCAGAGCTCCTCTGTCTTTGAGGTGCTGTTTCTGAGCCGAGGCCGGGCGCGGGGGAGCTCCCCTCATCCCAGGCCCGACGGTAGCGCTTCCAAGGGAGCGTACAGGCAAAAACCAACCTCGCCGTGGAGGACAGGGATCCGCGTGGTAAGAGGCTCTTAGCAAAGTCGTTCCTGGAGCGTTACAGGAGCAGCGGAGTCGTTCATGGTGCTCCTGAGGCAAACTGCTGCTGAAGGGGCCTGGGTAAGAGCAGAGCAAACCTGAGCCCAGCGTGAACTGCTGTGGAAAAAGCAAACTCCAGATAAGCACGCGTTAATCTTTAAAACATGTAATCGGTTCGGCAACGTTCTCTAATGGCACAACCTTTTAAATGTGCAAACATGTTCATGACATTGAGCTAACCGGGGATTTCTGGTTTAATCTTCCGTATGAATCCACCAGAAGTAGCACCGGAGGACATTTTCTTTTTACTGTTAATTCAGTTGTGGTTCATACATCAAAATATAAATTTAACCTCTGTTCTTGAAAGTGCTTTGACTAGTATTTGTATGCATCTTAATGTAGTACAAAGCTATTACTGTAGGTGACTTTACTGATCTTTTATGCATCTAATGAGTTTTAAATGTACTTACTGTGAGCCTCAGAGCATGCTGTCCTTACCACTGCGTAAGATTAATCCCTTCAAAAATTTATATAGTTCAGTTTGTGGTCTTTGAACATCATCTCTGTTGAAGGAAGCTTTTCATAAATTAGCTAATGAAGAGGTTTAAAAGCACGTTTGACTCCTAATGATAGGCGTTCCGGTAACTATCAAATTCTCTGCTTTCATATTTAAGATGCCACTTGAAGTCTGATTTGAAGAAGACTTGTACTTTCCTTAGTAATACCTCCGCATCCCACTCCCAAATGTATTTTCCAAGCCAGCACACCCAAAACTCAGCATAACGAATATTTCAAAAGTTTCTACCCAGGTGCACTGTGGAAAAAGGTGACTGGGTAGAGGTTTTAATGAGCCCTCTCTTCTTTCATTATCCTCAAAGAAATAGGTGAGTTCCTAGGCCGCTGGAAGTGCAAATCACAACGTTTTGGGGCATCCCATTGTATTTGGGAGGTGGATATGGCAGCATAGGTGAAGGTCAGGGCAGAGGGATGCCCTGCTGTCCTCACCCCCTTCCCCAGTAGGCAGGGGCTACGTGGAAGTCCTTGTTCTCTGCTGGGTTCAGGCTGCAGCTTGAACAGTGAGGAAGCTTCCAGCTGCATGCGTAACATGACAAATATGTTCCTTCTGCTCCTTGAATCATAAATCTTCCTAACAGCAAACAGGGCCAGGTTGCCAGTTTGCTCACAAATGCAGCGTTGCGACTTTACAAACTAAACTCTGATGTATAAGAATTACACCTTGCCCTATGCACCCGACACAGTATGATAAAACAGAAGCTTCCATGCCTTGCACCAACAAATGCATTGGAACATATAGACCTTCTAGTTAAATTTAAGTGTAATTTTGTGTACTGTGTTTTTTGGCTAGTTCCATAGTTTCATATGAAGGAATCTGAAAATGTGACACTGATGGCTGCTTTGAACAAAATAAGTCTCATTTAGAGAAACATAGACCCACTTTTTTGGAGAAGATCTTCTTAAAATGTCTAACAATATTATACAAATATTTTTTATCTTTTATATACTAATCTAAATCTCTTGCTGAAAATACGCAGCAGGGATTGTGTGTGCCACTTCAGGTTATTTTCATCCAATGTTTAAGACTTGGTCAAAATTCAAGGTTGGTATTTGATAGATGGTCACTTCGGCTCTCCCATACTTGTTCCTATTGGAAATTATAGCATAATAGTTTCCATCAAAAGCATCTCTGTTAGTGTGTACTGGGTAAACAGGCAGGACCGTTCACCTTACGTTCTGTTGAGAAACCAAATCCTTAGATTGTTCAAATGTGTAGATGAACAGTAAAGATATTACTGCATGAGGCTGTAAGAGATTTAAATTTAGAAGCAAAAAACTTGTATTTCTAGACTTCTGTTACCATGTTCTCTTGAACATGGTATCAAAGGGAATTTCTGACTCTTGTCTCTTCAGCTTATACCTAACTATAACGCAATATAAAATGACTATTAAATCACACTTGAAATAATCTTGGTTTTGCCCCGACAGAATGTAGTCAATTTTATCTTAGGAGTAACCTTCCTCTGTGACCTTGCAGTCATGCAGTCTGTTCTGAGCTTCAGTTTCTGATTTAACACAGAACAGAGTTACCTTCTGACACCACTGTGATGACATTAAAGACACTATTTATTGCACAGAACTCTGCTGTTTTGGTAATATTTATACACTTAGAAGTGACAGCTTTTTCAATTTTGATTTCCAAAAGTTCAGTCTCTCAGATATTCTTGTGTAATTCTAGTTGCCTTCATGAATCTACTCATGTACATACATTTTCCAAGAATCAGCTGTAAGCCCAGAATTTGATTCAGAGCTTTAATCTGAAGAAGACTGTACTGAGGTGTCATTTCCATGCAAAGGCTATTAGATTTTTAAGTGTTACCATCTACTTTAACTTCATAGAGACTTTTTGACCTATTTGCCAGTTGTTTTAGAACTTGCTTCAATATATCTAGAAGGCCACCTATCTTCTTCCTGCAGTTGTTTTTCACTTCGCTATGAAGTATTTATTTTAATCACCAAACTATTCAAAAAAGGAAATATTGTTACTTGATTTACCAAAGACTTGGGTACTGAAGAGCCTGCTTTGTGCTTTTCATCTAAAACCTTTTCATTAGCGTATTACAAATCTTTTATGGCATTTTGCTAGCTTTGGGGGTCTGCTGAAAAAATGCGGTTTTACTAGAGGTGTGGTGGAGAGAGTAGCACTCTTTTACAAAGTCCTTTTTCTTTTTTTTTCTTTTTTTTTTTGTTGTTTATGTTTTGTTTTGATTTGATTGCAGGAGCCCCTGTGGATGGCAGAAGATATAAAAATGCGTAGAAACGTGGACAGTTTCTTGTATGCTTGTTATTTTTACCAAGTGATACAAACATATTATGCATTGATACACTTTTCTTCAAAGGGTGCTCTGAGGTACATATCTCTACAGCATCTGAATGTTTTACAAAACATTATTAAATTTATTTTCACAGTTGTGAGAGAAGGGATGTGGTATTGTAATTTTACAGTGGGGAATTTTCAACAGAATAAAAATAGAAAGGCGTTTTGGAATCATCTGGTTGAAATAATTTATATACCCAAGAGCTTGTACTGACTTCTGCTCCAGCTGCAATACTCAGCCTTCCAGCTAATCAAACATCAGGATCTTAAATCAGGCACTTGAAATCTGAGAAGCAGACAAGTGTTGGATGCTTAGGAAAAGTTTGATTTAAGTGTTTTTGTCTAGCATGACAAAGAACCACTGTGATAGAAGAGTTAGGATCTCATTTACCACAGCTTATCTTTTGTAACTGCAAAGTCATTTTCTGCTTACCAGACTTCAGGCCATTTACTACAAACCTTTTTCTGGCCCTGCAATTTTTGTTCATTCTCAGATCTTGCCCATCCATTGATGTGAATGAACCCGGAGTCCTACAGAGAAAAAAAGTATCAGTTTTTAACTATCACAATCATAATGTGCTTACACAAAGTCCAGTGTGGTACAGAGGTACAGACAAGACCGTGGGCTGTCTTGAATGCTGACTCCGGGAGCTAGGTGGTTTTCTTTTTATACCTGTCTTCTTGTATTCATCACTATCACCTTTAGATGCAGTAAACTAGGAAAAAAGCTAGGGAAACAACAACAGAAAAAAGAGTTTAGTGAAAGAAAAAGCTCACCCCTACACAAATTGTCAACAATCTTACCATATCCACTGCAAACCTCTATTTCTCTAGAGCTGCTTGACTAACTGATTGCAGTAGAACTCATCCTCCAGTGCCAATGAAAAAAAATATTTTGATAATTTTTCCTTGATGTTTGCTGAGATAAAACATTACAGATGCTGGAGTAAGAAGAAATCTGCTGCATCTCACACAGCATGTCCAGCTCATCTTTGCCTAACACCATCACAACACCTTCCCAATTTGCAGTTCTCTGCTGCTTGCATTTCCTGTGCTCATTTACTCTTAACGTGACCCTCACTTCTCAGATCTTTTTCTATCTCTGTGTTTTTGCCAGTCCTTGGTCCTTGCAAACCTTGGTCCTCATCGATCTGTATTGCTTGGTTTTGCCTCCTTTTTCCTTTCCATCCCTGTCTCACACATCCCACATCTTTCTATTTTGTTCTCCTACTCCCACTAATTTTCTTCCTCCTACTTATACCTTCTTTCTACCTTCTCTCTCTGACTTTTTGATTCAGATCTTGTCCCTACAGCCCTCAAATCAGCAAACACTTCTTCATAGACCCAACTGGAAAGTCACTCTTTGGGCAGTAAACTCTTGGGGTAGGTACCCGACCCTGGAAAATTCTGTTTCAACTTTGCATTCTCATTTCAGGTAGAAACAACTAAGTTTGGGTTAGAGTATTTCAGTCTGGTTAGTATCCAGGGAATCCAATGACTGAGATATATTTATTATGAACACCTGTTAGCCGACATATTGCAGACATATTTATCACTTGGAAAGGTTTTAGTGGAGATGAGAAATATGAACTGAACAGAAAATCCAAATTGAAGAGTTTGAGTATCCAAATGTCTTAGTGAAGTCAGTTACAGTGAGTTTCAACAGGAGCCAAGAAACAAAGAAAAGTACATTTTTTTTCTTACCAGAGACTGAACTATTGTGAAGATTCAGCCCAGAAATCTTGGCAAATTAGCAATTGAAAACTAGAGCCTTACAGCACGTCTAACCTGAGCATTGTTTTATTTTTGTAAACATGTCCAAGAAGGCCAATGGGATCCTGGGGTGCATTAGGAAGAGCGTCTGTAGCAGGTCGAGGGAGGGGATCCTGCCCCTCTCCTCAGCCCTGGGGAGGCCACACCTGGAGTGCTGTGTCCAGTTCTGGGCTCCCCAGTACAAGAGGGATGTGGAGCTGCTGCAGAGAGTCCAGCGCAGGGCTACGAGGATGATCAGGGGCCTGGAACATCTGCCCTGTGAGGAAAGGCTGAGAGAGCTGGGCCTGTTCAGCCTGGAAAAGAGAAGGCTGAGAGGAGACCTCAGCAGTGTCTATAAGGACCTCAAGGGAGGCAGTGAGGAGGATGGGGCAGCCTCTTCTCAGTGGTGGCCACTGATAGAACTAGAGGAAACGGCCACAAACTGAAACACCAAAAGTTCCACAGGAACTTAAGGAAAAATTTCCTGACAGTGAGGGTGCCAGAGCCCTGGAACAGGCTGCCCAGAGAGGCTGTGCAGGCTCCTTCTCTGGAGATCTTCCCAACCCGCTTGGACGCAGCCCTGTGCCCCGTGCTCTAGGTGACCCTGCGTGTGTGGAGGGATTGGACTAGGAGATCTCTTAAGGTCCCTTCCAACCTTAATGATTCTATGATATGTAGTCTTTATTTTAAAATTATTGACTGGGAAAAAACAATCCAAGGTTATGTTTTTCCACAGGGGAATGTGCATTACATTGACATGCACACACACACAAAAAGATTAGGAATTCTCATAAGAGACAAGTTGAGGAAAAGATTCTCTTCCTTTCTGGAATTGTTCTTTGGATTTACCCAGTTGAGTAGAGCTCGCCAGGTATAAAGTAGTTTATCTGGGCAATATGGAGCACAATGTGCAGAGCAAGTACTAAAAATTATCAAATGTGTCATCTAGTTCTTGGGGAACTAGATGGGAATGTGGCATCTAGTTCTTGTGGGGGGCAATGAGAAGGAAAGCCTTCTTCTGTAAGATATTTTCAATTCAGAAGTGATGAGAATTTTACCAAAAATAAGAAAAAAAAAAAAAAAAGGAGTGAAGCCAAATTTGTTATGAATTAATTTAGTTGCAGACATGGGTATATGAAAATGAGCAATTATGTATGCTAAAAGCTTTCAGATTTAACAAAGTGAATGTTTCCATTTTTTGCTTGAGGTTGCAATGGAAGACACAGCATTTGATAGGGTTTTAGAAATTAAAGACCTGCTATTTCCTAGTATTACTTGGAGTATTAGACAAAGATTTCCGTTGACAATTCCAATCCTATGCAAACAGGCGTTAATAAAAGATCCCGTCTTTCTCTTTTAGATAACTAGTGCTTACAAGTGTGCAATACAGAATGATAAATCAATATTTGAAATGCTACTGATAAGGAAAAATAATTCAAAAGCTTTATTATTTCATAGAGGAACGGCCATGCTATGATCAAATAGAGATATAGTTTCAGCTCACTTCAGAATGAATGCTAAATGAAAGAGGGGCTACAGAGCAAATTAGAAGACATGCAACTTGTCTTTAAGCCTTCCTCGGAGTCCGGATTTTTGAAGGCGCTTTTCTCAGGGAGGGCGCAGCGAGCGGCGGTGCTCCCTGGTGCGCGCCGCGGCCAGGCTCGCCGTCTCGGGCCGCGGAAGAGGCAATTGCTCCCATTTCAGTGGCTGCGGTCGCGTACGGCAGGGTACTGCCCGAACGTGAAAACAAGAAAGGCAAGAACCCCCCCCTGCCTTTCCACCTCAAAGACAGCTTTCTCATACTGAAACCCATAGATGGTTTTCTGTTCTGGAACTAACAAAGGAACACACAAGTTAGCTTTAAACACAGTGGGGAGAGAGGCCATTTTCCTCTCATATCACCAGCTTTATTTTAGTTGTTTGATACAAGCTTTCTATAGTTTCTATAGCATAAATTAAGCAAAACTACTGTCTTGCATAAATAAGCTGCCCAATTTAGGCTGTCTAGTTTTCAGATGGAAGGTGGGTAATGGGTTTATCTTCATTAGGACAAATCAGTAGGGATTACTTCTTGCTGTCCAAAAAGCATGCTGGTTCGTTGCTGGTACTTGTAATACAGGAGACTCGGGAACGTTTCAAAGCTCATGACTGTGGGATATTCTGTCCATGTGTTCCAGGTCCACATTCCTCCCTCCAACTCCTACATTTTTTTTTTTTCCTCCAACTCCTACATTATTATTTTTTTACCAGATATAAAGCCTCCAGGGCAGGAGGAGAACTACACCAGTAGATACTGACATCTGAAGGATTAGCTAGACTTGGACTTCAGAGGGCCCATGGAAAAAAGCCACCTTGCAGATTTAATTTATTACGTTACATGTTATCTTGTTATGTGTTCAAGGAGAAGAGCCTATCTTTGGAAACCAGGCGTACTAAAATTAATCCCTCCTCCTCAGAAATTGTAATTACTTTCTTATCAGAAGATATTTTTTTCTACTTTCTGCCTGTTTTTGAAAGCAGATGTTTGGCAACCAGCCACTCCCAGATTCCCAGCATGGAAAGATCCAAGCTAATTCCCAGATCTTGTAGTCAGCTGGAGCTGATGCCGGTCTCCCAGGCATTAGTCCTCTCTTCAGGACAGTGAGTCAGAGCAGGAGAATTCATGACATGCATTTCCTTAGGCCACCTTTCACATGGTACAATTGGGTACAAAAAAGTTATGTGTATTATGCATATAATATCTACATAATATACATATAATATCTACATAATATACATATAGTAATATACATAAACCTTAGTTGCATCTCCTCTGAAACACCTCCTGCTGTCATCATCTTTGGTGCCGTGGTTCAAGGTTGACCAAGTAGCTCTTTTGATTTTAGGGTTTCTGTCTATACAATACTTAAGTATTTTTTTAGGAACATGTTTATAGAACATAACATACAACATAGTATGTTTATAGAACATAACCTCCAGGCACCATGGACAAGTATTGCGCTGTGCAAGAGCTATTTTTAATTAATTAAAGATTAACATCTTTGTAGAAAGTTAATCGTGAATAAACATCCTGTGCTGATAAGACCACTTTTCCATTTTTGTATGTCAGTGGTAAGCACACGTAATCATTCTGGCAGATGAAAATATTTATTAATCTAGAAAAGATACGTTAATTGCACTTGAAAGTATGTATATTTCTAAAGAAGTCATACATTTTTCCCAGAACTAGACTACATTCCTGATGCTTTAATTTTGAAGTTGATGCTTTAAGGTACAAGCCACGCACTCCCAATTTTCACTGCATTTAGCATACTGCGTTTTAGACTAAATGTTCGTTTCAGGCTAAGGCACAGTGTTAGATAGCGAGGTTCAGGTAGACGTAGATAACTCATCATGAAGTAGTAGGTCTAGTAGGAATGATCTCAGATCAAAAACCAAAAGATTACAGACATAGAATACTTTTTTTCCACCTGTAAGGTATCAAAAAAGATGGCGTTGCTGCTTAGACTATGAAAATTTCCAAACTAAAAAGAGTGAACAAGAGAAATAAAGGAAAAAGCCTACTATATCCATACGCCAGAATTGTGCCAGAATTATTAGGCAAAAAAAATCCAACAAAACATTTATTCTGATAAGCTTTTTTTTTGATATCTCTGACAAGTGCATGGACTGAGAAACAAAATCATTGTTTATTTTGAAATCTTGGTTTACATTTTGAATTTCCCATGAAGCAGGGTTTCAAAGCTAAGCTTACATTTGACATAAAATACAATAAATTAACAGTTGGTAAAGAAAAGGTAAGAGGATGAGCAAGACTGTCAGGAATACCTTTGGAAGGATTTTCTCTAAATGCAGTTCAGAAGTGTGACAGATTTCTAAATGCATGTTTTGAAAGTGTTAAGAGATGCCACATAGCTCTTAAAACACTAATGAACAAAATGTAGTTAGAGGAGGCATCATGCAAGAAAAATTAAACCTGCTCGCCTCTCTTTGGCTGTTCAAACATGACAGAAGTCACAGGTATGTGCATTTCTTAATTTGCTCAAGCTGTCGATGCCTTTGCTTATGATTAGCTATTACTGATTGCAGATTCTTTTACAGGCAAAAAGAGTGTCAGTCTCTTAGAAGCGGAACACAAACTTGCTAGTTATACCGCAGAGGTTTCTTTGAAGTGATTAAATGTAACTCTGCTCATGAACAGATGTGAAAGCAGCGTTACATTTAGCATTAGCCCAGCACAGCTTGCTTTTTCTCACATAGAGCCTCTTAATTGCTAGAAAGTTAGGATTTTTCATTGGTTTGTTCACTGTCCTGCACAAATGATGCAGGCACTTCCAAGACCACCTTGTTCCCTACCACACTGATTTAAAGGAGGACAAGAGCACCTTGTTTGGAGAAACATCTAAGTCCTGGGCATTTAGAGGCAGTGGTTCCTTGGGATGTGTTTCCATCCAATAACTGCAATAGCGACTTAGGGGAAGCTGTGGCAAGCACGTATTACATTGCTTACTATTTTTACCAGTCTCTGAATGTCTTCCTATCAGAAGCCATATGCTGCTTCTCCTTTGGAGGAGTTAGAAACATCCATAAGGATTTTACAAGAAAAATATCTTTGGAGAGGCGTCACCTCTTCACCTTGGAAAGGTAAATGAAAAAGAAAGGTCATGTATCATTGTGCTCTCTTCCCTTTGAACTCCTTTCCAATGAAAACTCAGACTGGAAGGCTAGCACTCTGTTTTAAAGCACCCAACATTTCTAATTGTCAGTAGGCTGTTGGTTGTGGTATTTAAATTTGAGTGTAATTTAAGCTATTGTATCTGGCCTGAAGGGGAAGGATCCAGCTATTTAAGACTTCCTCCAAAGTTTTATCAGAAATTTAATCTGCTTTAACACTGATGTTAGTTGCACTAATACAGCACTGGGATCCAGCTATTAAATAGCTATTTTAGATATATTTCTCCAGCTGTTTCTCTCAATTGTTGAACTTCATTTTATTTGTTTAAGGACAATCAGACAGATTCCCAAGCAAACTTAAGACATCGCATCAGCAAAATACATTGAATAGTGACTGGATGTTTTTAAATCTAAAATATAAATAAATAAAAAATTATTTTAAATATAAAATAAAGATAAACCATGAAGATGTTTCTACTATAGTCATTCATTTGAAGTTATTTATATCCCATCTGCTTCTATATTTAGTTATATTACGGTTTAAGCTCTAATTGGAATACAACTGCCAGGTGACACATGATGCTTTCAAGCAGTAACATAGTGCTGTTATTTCCAGAAGAAGCCAGTGTAGCAGGTAAACTATGCCATAGTTGATGGTTAGGCAGGATTAATTTTGTCAGTAAGTATTAAAGTAGTGTGCTTAGAGAAAATATTAGCAGATAGGCACATTTGTTGAGGAATCTGGGTTTGTAGATTATGACATGTGGTATGAATTGCAAATTTAAAACTTCTTGAAAGGTTCCCCGTTTTCTGCAACTGCAGATGTGTTCCTAGACTCTGTGATCTAAAAAACATTCATCAAAGCCTTTCTCCTACAGGATTAAAAATGCTAAAATAGTACCTCTCAGATTAGCCAGTCTCTGATGAAACTCCAGGCAGAATCAACAGCTATAGGACAATACGGTGCAGAAGCTTGGTAGAATTTTCCTTTTCAGTCAAAAGTAAATCCACAAAAAAAATGCGTTTTTTTTTTTGTGTAAATTTCCTTTCTCCCAGCTTTTCCAGTTAGTTTCTACTACTTCATCCTCAATTTTAAGCCTTTGTAGGCAAAGCTCTGTACAGCAAGACTGATCATCTGTAATCTCTTGCATAACAGCATTAAAATCAGCTAAAGAAAACAGTGTTTACTTTTGTAGGCTTGTGAGTTTTTTTCTGTTATAGCCTGTAAGTTTGTCATTGTTGATAACTGTTGGAAGTTGACTTTTTTTTTTTTTTTAAACATAAACAGATCTTATCAAGTCATCATTTGTTGACCCATCATCTCATAAATAAAAATATGCTAGCCATATTTTGAAACTACTCATCTTTTGCAAGCTAGAGCTTTCTGCGCAGTATTATCTGTGAATCTGTGGCCAGATACATTGTTGTTCAGCTTTACCTGTTTCTTCAGATTTGGTATCTAATTTGGGATACCACAGCAATACAGATCCGTGATCACCAGCTCCCAGAACAGGGCATGGAACAAGAGCCTAATGAACCAAGATTGCATGCTCCGTGGTGGGAAAAGATCAAGCACACCTGTATAGTGATTATTAGAGCCTGATTTTGTGCAGAAAGAGAGAAGGTAAACAAGTTTTCATAACAAGCATAGCAGAGCAGTTTTTGAGAGTAATTAATGAGAAATGTTCTAACTTGATAGGTGGATTTTTAGAAGGCTTTGAGTTTTGGTCAATGTAATTCACAGGTCTTTGTAGCACATTAACTTGTTGCTGTAGCACATGCATCAAGCTGTGCAGTAGGAGTAAGTTTTTTTGGTTTTGTTTTTTTAAACCCTAATGTGCACTAAGAGTAACTGCAGGAGGAAGATCTTTTGATTTGTTTCAGATATAAGTGAAAATTCACATCTTACTGCATAGAATCATTTAGCTGCTCAAAAGACCAACTGAAGTAAAGGAGAGCTTGCTGAAACACATATACAGAGTATAACAAGGGAGTTGTATTTCAGAAAGAATTAAAAAGTTAGACAGGTATCAGATAGCATAAGAAGATCATCAAGCAAACTCATCAATCTAGGGAAAATAAATAAATAAATAAAATAAACATCTGTTAGCTTCATTCTAAACGTCTGAGGCACATTAGGTCTTTCATCTACGCAGTACAAGCCAGGTACTCTTTGCAACCAGTAGAGAGTAAGTCAGGAAGCCCCATGGGACTCTAGTGTAAAAATCAATCAGCCTTTTAAAACATGCAAAGTATTACTCAGATATAAGCTCCCATTCTTAAAACTAGAAAACAAAAATTTGGTTCAAGTCATCATGAAATCATACATACTAAATTTTGGCTACTAACATAAAGTTAGTCCTGGCTCTATTTGGGGATGTAACAGTAAGTCTTATGTCAATATAGTTTCACAGAAATTTGAGGAACATCATTTTCTGACTGTCTTAAAATCACTAAGCATTGAAAGTAATTTCACTTACTAAAATAAATCATTATTTTTAAAACAAAATTAAGACTAATCCATAAGTTTCTAGCTCAGAGAACTGAAGCATCATATCTTTTTGGAATTAATTCTGCTACCTTAAAGAGGGAAACAAAAATCAAGGAGGAGGAAGAAGAGGAGAGAGGAGAAGAGGAGGAGAGAGGAGAGGAGATTAATAAAGGATAAATCTTAAACAAGTATCATCTATAGGAAATGCTTTATTTAAGCATTTGAATGTGGTATCAGGTGTTTTCTATATGAGAACTTATCTCCACCTGCTTAATGCCCTTCTCAGGTGCCAGCAGTCCTGAGGAGAGTTAGGTTGTGTATTAGGCTTGTGTAGTAGTGTACCTGTAAGCACAGGAGTTTCTCTCTGTTTCCTAGGTATGTTTCAAATGGAAATTTACGGCGTTTTTCAATATATCAATAGGTATAAAAAAGCATCCTTTCAAAAAGTAAGTTTTGTATTTTTTTTTTTGTTATTCTATTTTGTATTTAAGTGCAGACTTTATAAAGTAGGGAAAAATAGAAAATCAGAGAAACTCTCTGGGATTAGTAGTTGTTTTTAACAAGGTGTCATATGTTAAAGATCATTCTAGTTAGCTGGAATGTTTCTGCAGTTAATTTGTGTTGTATCCCTATTTCTTTCAGTTCCTGTCCTTTCCAAAGAGTTCTTTTGTTAATGATGATGCTCTAGTGAGGTGTGTCTCTTACTCCCATCAGTGTAACATTTGTCTTCATGCAAACTAATATTTTTGCTTGGGGATAAATGGCTAAACCCTGGGTTGCTTTGTCAATTGTAAAGCCCTTAGTGAAGAATAAATCCATAAATATTAATGGTTTTATGTGTAGAATTTTCCAGCAAAGTCAATATTGCCCTAAAGAGGGACTGAAGCTGTTTAAAAAGGGAAAAAATAAACAAGCAAACAAACAAAGAACTCTGTCATAGAGTCATGGAGACTGCTTGTATCAGGCTGTTGTTTTGGAGCTCCAATGCAAAATCTGTACTCTGCTAAAAAACTGTTATTTCTTGGTTTTCTATGCTTGCCTTTGTTTTTCTGCTAGTGCTGTTACTGAATTTCTGTGTCATGGTTTTTCTAATAAAACTGCGGGATCGTAGTGGTGGACTTGGCTCTTTAGAGCAGCTTGTTGTGGGGGTTGTGCTTATAAAGTGCTCTGGAGTAGCCCCTCTGGAGAGCAATTCTAAACTAAATTGTCTGCTAGGAAGCCTGGACTGGAATAGCTGTGTTGATGGGGCTCCATGTTTACAACAACAGTGGAAAGTTATTTTCTGTGGAGTAAAACTATGGGTGGGCATAAACAAGAAAAAGCAAAGGCGGATTAAAAAGCCATAGCAAATCTATGTCTGCGTAGGTAACGATTTATGTGCTGCTTACAGCAGGAGTTGCTGTGTGCCTTGTGCACATATATCGGGGAAGGTGGTGCTGAGATCTCTTCTAGAGCTGAGACACCAATGCGGTGGAAGTAGTGCTTCAGATTTGTGAAAATGAGAGAGAAAAGGAAGATTGCAGTTCCCCAAATGTGTTTGGGTTAAGAAGAAACTTGAAGTTTAAGCACATGTTTAAAGGCTGCCCACCCCATAATGTGAAATCTTGTCAATGGAGACCTGCCCCCCCCCCTCCATTCAGAGGTCTGTAAAATGTTGACCATCTGTCCAAAAGCCTTCATGCTGCAGAGCCCTGGAGATGTGAGGGAGTTGTGAAGTGCTCTTGACCACCAACCCAAGGTCAGTGGGCTGGGGAGGAGACCCATGTTCCTTTAATTCCCACGTTCCTCTAGAACTGGCAGGTGACAAAAGCTGGCACTAGAAATGACTCCACTGTAGTTCAGAGATGCAGGTTTCAGTGGACCAAGTTGTTGCTTGGTTTGTTACTGTCTTTGATCCAAAGAGCAACCCTTGTGATACCTGGGATTTCAGATTGGAGCATGCACAGTGGTGTGATTTTCACTGTTATTGTAGTTCACAAAGCACTGCCTTTATGAAATGCCACCTTAATCAAGGACGCAGGGTGCATCAATTCATGAAAACAACATTTCAGTGTTTGGATAGTAGCAGAGCTTAGATCTGTGTATACTTGTTCCCATTAAATTTAGCGGCAGCTATTCAGTCTGCTGGTCTTTTGTCCTCGTTCTTCAAGAACAAAAATGCCTGAACACTTCTGGAAATGGTGAATGCTAAATGCATTGCTACCGAGAAGTAGGTGAAGGCATCACTAGTATAATGTTCTTATAAAATAACGACACCATGAATAGCATGCACCTTGCTGGATGTGCTAGTGCTTTGTGTGAAGTACTGTTTTGAGTGACAAATTTAATTACCATGTAGCTGGGGCACAGAAAGCAGCTAAGATGCTAAAGGCAGTGCTGCATTGCAGTGGGTTCTGTACAAGCATAATGGCACAATGTCCTTGAATAGCTTCCAGTATGCACTAACGTACATCTTGCTAAAGGCATCTGCCCTGGGGGCTGCTTCTGGCCTGAACTGCCAAGCAGGCTGGAGTCCCGAGTTCAAACTTGGCTTTCTGACTCCTTCCCTTTCTGTGGGGTGGTTTTGGGGCGTTTGTGGGTGCCTATCCGCAGGAATAGGTGCTCTGTGTGGTTCAGAGGGCCTCCAATGTGAGGTGGAGGGTTGCCAGGTGCCAGAGTGCCTTGGTGGTGTTGAGGTGGCCATAACATCCTGAGGTTTGGCCGAGAGAAGGTAAGGGGTGGCTGGTAGCTGCTGTTGCAGATTTAGGGGGGAAGGTGTCAAATCAGATGTGCCCCTATGAGATGTGCCCAATCTTGCTGTTGCCCCTCGCCTTAAAGGGGCCATGCAGCAGATGATTCATAGCTTGTTCCAACGTGAGACATGAAGCGAACCAGGCAAGCGTGCTTCGCACCCATAGGGGCCTGAAAGCAGGTCTGTATGCACAGTGTGGCTGAGCAAGGCTGAGACTTTGGGGGGAAATGGGAAGTGGAGTCAAACTGAAAGGCGTCAAACAGTTTTCAAGGGATTTTACTTTGATGGCCTTCAGAGTATGATTGGCAATACCTTGCCAACTGCTTAACCTCGCTGGGTGAAAGCAAGATGCTAAATGACGTGAAGGATGAGAAGTAAGCTACTGAAGGTATTCTGTAGAGAGTTTAAAGTAGCTCAAAAGAGACCTTTTTGATTAACTGCTAAAAGAAATGAGAAACCAGGTACCCTCAGAAGTGGGCAATGCAGGTGATGTGCAGTGGGAATGTTCTGCTTCAGAATCTTCTAATTGCCACCAGTGTCTTCCACAGTTGACAAGTTTTAACAAATCAAATTTGTTGAGAGCCCGTTTGAGAAGAGGAGTGGTGAGGGTGGCAGTCAAGCAATAGGTGCCCAGAGGGTGCTTTGAGGTAGTTGGTATATCCGTTATACATGGAGGAAATGATTACAGAAAAATACTGAACATTATTTTTGAATGTATGAACAGTATTAACTCTATTTCTAGTGTTTTTTTTATCAACTCGATTTTTAGGTTTTGTGTTAGGACAGCACCC
The DNA here is from genome assembly GCA_013398735.1 of Nothocercus julius. Taxonomy (NCBI): domain Eukaryota; kingdom Metazoa; phylum Chordata; class Aves; order Tinamiformes; family Tinamidae; genus Nothocercus; species Nothocercus julius. The sequence goes on from VZSV01000040.1 coordinate 945,789, forward strand.
AGTTGGCAGCTTTTACTTGGAATGAAACTGTAGTGATGTAAATTATGGTCTCTAAAGGTAAAATCTGTAGAAATTAAGAGTTTCTTTCGGAGAGAGAAGCCTAAAAAGAATTATTGCTAAATGCATAGCCTTTTCTATCTGCTGTTTGAATAAAAATAAAAACCATGTGGATTCAGGTGGAGTTACTGCAGTATACAGTCTGCTCTGCCTCAAGAGCATCTAGATGTCATTACCTGCCATGCCCTCCTGGTGGGTTTGTCCTTGTGTTGTAGATTGTCCTCTGCTGCAGACGTCCTGCAGGCTGTTGCAGAGTGAGTGAATTTTTTGAGTGGAACTTGGAGGCCGTTGCAGTCATATATGAGGTGTATGGGGCAAACCAGTGAATCAGAGCTAAATTCCTAGGTGCTTGGGGAGAGCTCGGATAAAGCTGGGAAGCAAGAGAGCTAGTCACATCTAACAGCAGTTGAGTCTGTAGCCTAAACTACTGTTTCATTTGAAATGACTTAAACTGAAGAGTTTCAACCTTGCAGATATGCTAAAACAATTAGTATATCATTCATCAGAAACAGTAGACTTCTAGCTACCTTAGTTGAAACATATCCTGTTCTTGTGCATCTTATGCTCTGAGTCTGTTTTTGAGCAGTGGCTTATATTTAGCATTTTACTGCTCAAGTGACATAAGCCTATATGACTGCTTAGTAACTGTGTTAATGTTAAATGCAAGTACTTATACCGCCTGTGTGTCACTCCTCTTCTGCCTGTCCCTCTCCCACCTTGCTGCGGATCATCCTTGTCCTGGTAAAGCAGTGGATCCCTCCTGCGTCCTCTCCCAATGCCGCTCTCCTGCCTGGGCAGGGGGCCGAGGCACTTTCCGCACTGGATCAGAAGAGCCCAGAGCTGCTGCTTGCAAACGGGTATCTGCCTGTGTAGCTGCTTTTAGAAAGCAATTCTTTGAAGTGCTTCAAATAACCTGCTGGTATGTGTGCCTTTTGATATTGAGGATGTTCAGTACAAATGGGAGAATATACTGAAATATTAAGATAAGCAAATTTTGCGGTTGCGAACAATGATTCCCAGGGGAGAGCTGATGGTGACCGGAGTTTGCCTAAGCAGAGCTTTGCTTTCACCCAGTTCCTAAGGGCTGCATAAACAAACAGTCTCCATTTAAAAAGCAAGTCAAGCAAAGCACACTAGTGACCATTACTATTACTGCCCCATACTAGCAGAGCAGCATTCCTATGTAAAGCTGAAGTCTTTATGCTACTGATTTTCTCTCAGCTTTATACTAATGCAAGGGTTCAGCTGTCAATGCCTAACAAATGATGGGGACTAGCTATGTCTTTCAAATGGAAAGCCTTCAGCGGAGTGTTATACTGTTTTTTTTGTTGTTGTTGTTTTGTTTTCTAGAAAATTAGGTTAGGGTTTTGGCAGAGAGAAGCTCTCTGTAATGTAGCAGAACTTAGTTCATCTCATGCCAAGCTCCAGCACTTGACATCACAAATCTCAGACTCAGATATTGCTCTTGGGTGCATTTATCATTCCCATTGTTGCACAACACAGTAGGAAAAACAGTCTCTAGCAATTGTCAGCAGGGAAAATCCACAAACAGCAGAAGTTGAACAGCTTCTTGCAGTTGTGTAACAAAAAAGAAAAATGTTGGCAGGGAATTTTTCTTGGTGAACATTAGCAGCGGTTACCCATCCAGTGTATATTGTTATTTACACAGCCATCATCAAAAGTGAGTGTGATGTGGTGACCCTCACTGATCCTTCCCAAAATGAAGAAATTGAGGGGGACCATGTGTCTAATCACTTGTGACATAATGGATGTGGATTTCCTTGTTGAATGACTCCATAAATTTGCCTGATGTATTTGCACTCAGTTGGATGGAACCTCTCTGGCCTTCAGTGGGACTAGTCTCTGGTTTGCAGCAGGTACGGGTTTTTAAGGGAAGAGAAAGATGCAGGATATTTCCGTTCAGTTCCTTTCTGGTAACTAAACACAAAATATTTTCTTCTCTCCTGTTTTCTTCCCTCTCCCCATTGTTTTAATAAATGGTTAGCTACTTAAAACTTTTAAGTCCTGCTTTTGTTGAGATTTTGAGCCTCTTTGGTAATTTACTTAGACACAAAGGGGCAGGAAAAAGGACTATAGAACAACTTTTTTTCATTAGGAACTGATATGTAGCAACCCTTCTTGCCCAATACATGGTCAGGTTTCTAATGTGATGTTCCTGGTTGGTTTGGGCATTTACTTTGAGTTAGTCACTTATGCCAAAAACTATTTCTCATCCTCTACCTGAAAGGAAATATGCAGCCTCCCTACTTAGGTGCATGTGTGGGTCTTTAAGAAGGATTTTAAAAGGCTCCACTGACTGAGTGTCATGCGACTCTGACCTTCTTGTTCCAAATACAACAATTTAAGCAAGTTGTTGGAAAAAGATGTTTCATACGCATGAGAATAAGTGTTCCATCAGCAAGAATTAACTTGCCTTGCTTCAGTCTGTCTGAGAGCACTTTTGTTTGGGGTACTTCGGTTTGCACGTTGTAACTGGAGCCATGGTGTTTAATGCCTTTATCAGTCTTGCTCCTTGGTGCACAAGGCCTCTTAGGTTTAAGCTGATGGTTTTGGAAAGGCTGCCAGTCTGAATCACTGTTGTAGTAATAATATTTCATAACATAACAAGATTTTTTTTTTTTTTTTTCCCCCTCCCGGACTCCTTACTGTTTTCAAGAGCAAAGTCCAGGTAGGTAATTTTGTGTCATAGGTGCAACTGTCTTAGAAGTAGCAACACTGTTCATTTAGCAGGACAGCTGGTTTGCTGCAGGTCCTAACTTCTCCTGGGAGGCTTTCAGTGATATCTGGCTACTGTGACTATAATAAGGGTTTTTGTCTTTTTCCTGTAGTAGGAGGTGTGGGTGACTGATTATATTCTTACTCTGACTGTTTTATTGGGCCTTTAAATAAGAGCTGTGAAGAGCAACTTCTGCCCTCTCTGCATCAGAACAGGCATGCCTGGAGAGCTGGTCTCCTTGCCCGCTCTTCTTCCACTGAAAACCAGATGCCTTACCAGGCATCTTTTGCCTCCTGCCTTAAGATTTGCTGAAAGACTGTCTTAGCAAAGGTCTAAGCCTGTATAATATTCATAAAGAATGTTTTTGGAGATAAAACCCCGGGTACTTGCTCATTGTTGGCCATTGTTCCTCTTTGCAACAAAGCTGTCATAGGAGAGTATCTTCTACCTATGTTGATGGGGGGCAGGGGGAAAAAAGGGGCAAAAAAGCCTAGTGAAGTTACTACAGGTGGTGTTACATATACTGACATACTTTAATAACGTCAGTTTGAGAGAGAGGGAGAGTCAAGTGGTGTATTTAGCTCTATTAGCTGGGACTTTAGCTATGTCGTGATTTCCAGGTGACTATATTAGAAGATGTTGAGCTTGACTGCGTAACATCAAACCACTTCCAGTAAACAGGCTCTGTTCTGTCCTAGAGGCTACTGTATTGTCATGAAAGTAGCTGCCCTGCACTGACCTCATTTGTGTTTTCCCCCCTCTACCTCCATAATTTGTTCTGTTGTCAGTAATGAAATTACCAACACAATCTCTTCTTTGAGCAAGAAAAACTAAGTCGCTCTGAAAACTTGAAGCTATTGGATGTTTTTCCTCTTGGGATCAAGAGCCTTCCCTATCCCAAGAATTTAGAAAACAGGAGGGGGGGGGGAGGGAAAAAAAAAAAAAAAAAAAAAAGGCTGAATCAACTGAGAGGTACCTGCCTTTGGCAAGGCTTATCTTCTGCAGAGCTCTTGAGTCTGAGTATTAGGGTCTTTCTTTCTGGGTCTGGTATACTCTGCTATGTGTGCAATAAAAGAAAAAAACAGAAATGCTGAAATAATAGAATTAATATTCTTGGAGCCCTACATCAGATGATTCGTGATTGATACCCAATTCACGTGTTGTAATAAAACTCTTCTCCTTCTTTTATTTACCACATGCTGAATTATTCATCCAGTCTCTTTACCTGTAATAGTCTCACTGAAAGTTTGAGACATCTCACTTTGACGGAGAGTCCCAGAAACACTGCATGTGTGCATGAACTCTTCATCAAAACTGTTTCATCAAAAATAATCGGTATAAGATCTTGCCTAACTTTTTTAAACAGCAGAACTGTGTAGAATGTGAAGACCACTGACTAAACAACCATGATGGAGTCCATCTATGCCTTACGTGCTGTTTGGAGTAGTTCATCTTTCTATGGAAAAACAAATACCTTGATAAGACCCTTCTCTTTTTTTAATATTGAACTTGACTCTATTTCAAGTAGCTACGATGGTGTACTTTTTTTTTTTTTTTTTTTTTTTTTTTTTTTTTTTTTTTTTTTTTTTTTTTTTTTTTTTTTATAAGATACTTGTAATCTCTGCCAAAGTTTAAAAATTGTTTGGATGCATGGGCAATATGTAGAATTCTTTAAACTCAAATTCATGAGCACATCATTTTTTTTATTTTTTTGGCATGCAGTAGATATTCCATCTTACTAGAGAAATGCTGCTTATCCTTGAAAATACTGTACGGAAAGAAGTGGGGCTAGTTCTTGCATTTTCTGAAAATGCCTCGTTTTTAAGCCCAGCAGCCTTCCCACGTAGTGCGAGCCATGGGACATCGGTGAGCCCAACACACCACTGTGGAGATGCTCCCACCTGGTTGTTCCTCAGAGTAAGTTGTTATTGGAAGACCAAACTGTAGCTGTTGCAGTTGATCTGCCTTTGGGGGCAGTATCCAAGCTGGGGAAACACTGTGAGGTGACTTCAGTGTTCTGAAGTAGAAGATAGTGTTGAATGACATGCTACTACGTGCAGAAACAGGTCATGCTAAATACCCTGAACTAGTATGGCGTTAGTGAGGACGAATCTTTCCTAGTTACTGGGTGGCCGCTTGGTAGCTGTGAAGAGTACAAGCGTGCAAGGTGGCTTTACTCGGGCTTCGTGGCCTGAGCTCTGTAGGGAACCATGCAATGTGCATTATTCTTCCTCCTTGCAGGCTGAGAGCTGACTTCAGCTCAATCCTTAGTCCTTCCAGGTCTGGTAAGTCTGTCTGGAGAGATTTAAATTGTCTGTGTGGCATTGACTAACATCTCTTAAGTGTAAGATTTGGGAGAACTGTTAATTTCTTTTGTCCTTTTCGCTGGAAGCAACTTGCAGTTTACCATGAAAGCTAACTAGTAAATAGTGTATGAGCAAGAGGGAAAGAGAACAGCTAGAATAAAAGAGCGCTGCTATTTCTGTCACCTTCCAGTCAGCTTTGCAGGGACTTGCTTAACCAGCTTTCTCTATACCCTAATAGATATCACTGCTGTGCAAAACTGAGGGAGTCATAAGCCAACAGATGGATTCTTGCAAACAAGGTTTGTGTGTTTGTATGTATTTGTGGGTTTGTTGTTTTTAGTGGATCCCAATGGAACCGTTTAATGGTAGTATTTCTGTGGTGGTCTCTTTAGCTGAATCATTTGGGTTACACTGTAGAGAGCTAGGAATGTATGATCAGTCCAACGTGTGGGTCTGAGAGGGAGTAGGAAAGAGGTATTGAACTTGAAGCTAAGTGTTTTTCATCATGCCTGAAATGACTAATAATGTAGTACTGTTCACATGAAATTGTAGTAAAAACAACTTCTCATTGAATAATGGGAAAAGATTTCTCTTTTGATGGATGGCTCAGCAGAGTCTGAGCTCAGCTGGGCCTTCAGCCTTTCCTATAAGGGAAGGTAAAATCATCTAGTGAGATGAAGTAGAAGTAAGAGGGAGAGAGGGAGGAAGACATGAATAAAACATATAATAAGCTTTGTATAAACTCTTTCATATAAGGCATTGTGAAACAAAATGTTCTTGTTATTGTTGTTTTTAAGTATTCTGATCTTTTTAGGTCTTCTGCGTCTTCAGTTACTTTGCTGGCCAAGAAACAGTGCATTTCAGCTGGAGCTGATACTTGTTTTGCACTTATTTTTGTATGTGCATTGGCCAGCTGAAGAGGACAGATGCCTTGGGTATATGTTTTACTTATGCTATGAGTAAATGCTCAACAGCTCTCCTTCGTGTGAGTGTCTCTGCCTTATCCAGTGACTTTCTCCTCTTCTCTCAGAGGAAGAATTTAAAATTTAATAGCACTCCTCAGACACTGCCTCACTGCCAAAGTTGGTGGGAGATTTGGGTCTTGGATGCTTATGGAGAAGATATGATAATTCATTCATAAATCTTGCTAATCTAGGAAATGAGGTTTAAAAGCTGCCTGCAAAAGGTTCTTGAAGTTTCACATGGAACCAGATGGACTAGTCACAGGTTCCACGATTGAGGTTTGTAGCTTGTCAGCATGAGGAACCAGCCAACACAATACAATCCATTACTAAAGCAAGTGGATGTTGCCAAGGTAGGATGGAAGCTCCTAGTAAAGTCTTTAGCTCTCTTCTACATAAATAGGGATTTTCTTCCAGAAACTCTGTCCTCTTGCAGTGTGGGAACTGAGGAGCTCTATGTTCCTTTGAGACGATTAGATATGTGAAATGAGGAAGGAAGTTTGAGCGCTACATCCCCGTACTTCCTAGCAAAGGAAGGGCCCGGCACGTGTTTTCTCTGTGTGTTCAAGGATGTCCTTTCTCAATATTGTCCTTCTATCCCTCATGATTCTGGGGATGGGACAGAACTGCTTGTGTGCCAGGGGCCTGCTGTAAGTTCCTAGCAGTCCTAACGTGCTCCCAGTAAATTACTTGAGATGCTGCCTCATAGCAATAACTGAGATAAACGCCTCTACAAATGTAATGCGAAGGGGTAGGGGTTATCTGAAAACAGACAATACTGAATATCACTCTTGGCTTTTGTAAGGCTGCTCTGTTTCCAAATATGAGGAAAAATGAGTGTTGTGGTATTCTGTTACACTGCACCTTTATTTTAATAGTTTCATTCTGTGAAATGAGAAATGAAAAATGAGAAAGCTGTAGAAACACAATTCAGCTTTGCTCTGCCTTACAATTTAATAGGAGCTTAAGGATATATGAAGAATAAATGCATGAAGTCCTGGCTAACACTACGAGCACTTATTCCTGGAATGCATGCAGCATGTTCATCAAAAGTTGAGGAGCACATGCTGGTACTGCCTATATTCAAAATACTTAAATTTTTGAGAACTATTGAATCTCTTCCTGGGATTATTGAATTTAATCTCTTTCTGTTGGACTGAAAAATCATAATTAGGCAAATAACTTTCTTCCGAACAGATGAGGACTTTTTTTTCTTTTTTTTTTTTTTTTTTCTTTTCCCAAACAGAAGCTGTGTAGAATTTATTTTGGCTCTATAAAAGCATTGGAGGGAGGCCTTGTTTTGACTTTTTGTGAGATGAGATGAACAGACTTTCCTGGCATTCTGCCATTCTGCTCCATATTACGAGAGAGGGCTCCATTAAGCAGTAGCATGTAAGAATGGGCAGATGTCGTGTTTATCACTCGCTGACGACTGCAGGTCGGATTGTACTCTGCGTGCTACTTACTCACTATATATTACAAATCAGCTTTAGTAGGAAATAGCGTGTTTGCAACTTCACTTTTTGAAGTACAAAGAAACAGAACTTGAGGCCTAAAAATAAGCTTGGGTATAAACTGAGGTTGACTTCAGAAAGCCAGAACTTTTAAATTATTTTTATGCGAACATATATATTCACTAAATCCTTGAAAGTACTTGCCAGGGCTTTCACAGGTTTCCAGGCAGGATTCACTGCGCAGCAGCAGCACATCTTATCTTTCCAAGCTCATCTTGAAGGTGCTCCTTTGCAGTGTTCACAGTTTTTTTGGTATATAAAGGCTCAGTCAAGTACTTAAAGTATTCGGTGGTGTTCCTTCCATATTGCTGAACTACGAGGAGTCTGATAACCCATATCTAGACTTAAGTGTTGAAAGTGATACCATGTGGGCAGTCCTGGCTCGCCTTGCCTGAGTTACTGTAGGTTGTCCAGAACCTGGCTGCGGTGGGAAATGTCACTGTACTGTTGAATGTGCAAATGAAATAAGTGAAATGGAGGAAAGCTTGATCTTCCTCCTGGGAAAAATGGACTTTGTTCTTTGGCTCAAGTTCTGGGAGGAGAGTGGAGGAACAGAAGGGAAAATATGCAGATTTAACTTAGTCACTGTAGGCTACAAGACCTAACAGACTAAAACAAGACTTAGGTTGCTTTAAAAAAAAAAGAAGAGATGGATGTAGGTAGAAAACTACAGTTTTAGAGATAGCAAACTCAATACTTGCTTTTCATTTGTCTGTCACGCTGTCACAAAGATTTTTTTTGTTGTTGTTGTTGTTTAAATTATAAATTCCATTGAAGAGGAAGTTCAGATTTGGACACACTGGTTCCTGCTTGCTTCTCCTTTCCACCTCTGCCATGTAAAAGGCATTTCCTCTTTGTTTTTACAGTCAAACAGGTGTGACAGAAGGACTGGAAAAAGTACCTTTCAGAAAACAAGCAAACTCCTGCTGCTGTCAGAAGTGAGAAACATTCTTCAATCTTGTAGCTTTTCCTTCACTACTATGGAATTAGTGCTATGATCTGGGAAAATTTGTGTTAGAAATGTCTAAAGTAAACCTCTTGGAAGAAATAACATTCTGACACAGGCAGAGTTTTAACACTAGTAGCATTAACTGGAGTTAAAGGTGTCTTTTTGTTCGTTTATTTTTTTCCGACTGCATAACCTATAGACTATATAGCAATCTTAATGCATACGTCACATCAGTTCACATGAATTTATGTAGGCCGTTGCAGTTGGATTTGCGAGGATGACCTTCTGTTCCTTCATAGAGACCTGATGATTAGGAATGACTGGATTAGTCCCCCTGGATCTGGCCCTGGCTCAGGGTGGCTTAGAGCCTGCGTCTTTACAGTGCGGCAGAAACACTGCTTAGGGTTGGAGGGAGTTTGCTGCCAGATAGGGCAGAGGTTTCTGTTTCTCAGCTCCTTCTTTGGTGTCTCAGAAAAACAAGTTTTTCCTTTCCCTTAAACAGATAGACTCTAACGCGTTCAATATCGTAACCTTAACCTTTTATTGGCAAACCTCCTTGAGAAAACTGCCAAAAAAGTGAACTAAACACTTGTGAATATAATAAACACTCTAGTAAACAAGGATTTTCTTCCCCTCATTTTCTTCAGGACTGTCTTTGTCATCCTCATGTCTGTTTTGTCCTCCCATGTTTTCTTAGACTATCAAGGTAAATGCATGTCTTGAACAGAATACCCCCCCACAGCAGTATCAGTCTAAAATGTTCTGTCTCTTCGGGTGGAGGTTCCTCTGGTTCCTCCTCTAGATTTGTAGAGGTGCAAAAGCTTTAACTGCCTTATATATTCATTCCAAGCTGAGTCCCTACGCTTTTAGAACTCAACTGTCTCTGTGCTACCTGCAGCGCCTGTGCTTGGGTTCAGTACATGTGTTAGAAATGCAACCCTGCGTTGCTGCAGGGTGTCTTGTAACAAAGGAGCAGTGTGTGTTTTGCTAGATAGTCCAGGGTGGGGTTCAGATAAGCTGTTGAATTATATAAATACAGCTTTGTTCCTGGTGGTGAATGGACCTCCTGCGTTATAAAGAGCAGCTCCTTCCCTCATTCAGTTTATTAAATTATGTGGGGGGTTAAGACCTGCAAAACTCTATTGAAATCAGTCCTGGCACTGCAGCTGTTTTGTAGAGAGTCTCATATCTGCAGTTCCTAGTTTGTATTCATGGAAAGCCTGAACGAAGGCATGAAGCCTCTAAATGTTCTGGGTAAAGTTGATATTGCAAAACTTCTGATTCTTGTAAACGAGCATGTGGAATTCCTTACCTTGTATGGGCATGACATCTAATTAGATTTTGTAAAAACATAGCAATGACCGCAATCACATCTTTTTACAGCTATAAAGATAAACGTATGGATGAACATTTCTGGTGGAATATAATGAGGAATTAATATTAGGGGTGTGGAGAACGCAGATCTTCTGCATTTCATCTTCCAGGTGAATCCCTTCCTGGCTGCACCTTCTTAAGGCTCAGTCCTGTAAGGGTGATGCCCTTCTGGCAGGGGTTTTGCCTCTCCTCTTGCAACAACTTAAGCAGTTCTAGCAAACTTGAAGCTTTCAGTCTTGCTGCATGTAACCATGGTACCAAACGTTGACGCTGTCTTGTCCCGGAGCCTTTCACAGGTGCCTGGCAGCTTCAGGATGGGCAGCAAGCACGCGCAGCCTTTCAGCTCGCTGCAGCTAGGCTGGTACTGGCTCTTGCTCCAAAGAAAAACTTGATTTGGGTTGGAAGGACTCCCCTGTGTCAGGTATCGTGTGCTTTTCCTGCATATGGCAGTATTGCCAGTGTTAGCTGCACAAATCACGGGTTTAGCTGCTAGGTAGGTATCTTCTGAGAACTAGAATCCTAGATGCTGTATCTGGCCATGTTCTAACATAGTAGATGACCCAGACAAGTTTGGCTAGCCCATATTGTGTTCTTATCAAAACAGGATTTGGTCTCAGGATTTGATACCTCCTGTAGACGCCATCCTTTCCCTCACCTTGCAAAAGCATGCAGAGCATGGTAAATCAAAATCCTGATTTAAAAAAAGCCTCAACACTCAAGACATTAATAAAAGCCTTTTTTTTTTTTTTTTTTTTTTTTTTTTTTTTTTT
>VZSV01000040.1:956468-978378 GCA_013398735.1 Nothocercus julius
TCTCTTCCCTCTCCCTCTCCCCTCATATAAAAAATCCTGTGAGTTCTGGAGCTGACACACAAAGGTGAAAATAAATGAATAAAGGTGGTCTTTTAAAATCATTGCCTAGTGCATAACTACTGTTCCGAGTGTCTGTATAAGTTTTTGTCCCCAGAATGAAACACTAGAGTATTTCCTAAACTAGATTACACTATACAAAGCCCCTTTCCTGCTTTAAGCTTCTATCTTATGAGATAAGGCATAACTTGACTTGGGAAGGGGAATCCTTATTTCTGAGTAGCTCTTGGTGTTTTTGGAGGTGAGGATCTTCAGGGAGTTTGCGCATTACGAGCAATTGAGAATTACTAATAGAGAATCTTGTGGCAAGTAATTGCTGTAACTATATATTAAGAGGATTCTTCAGGGGGGGAGAGAAGTGGCCAGCAAGAGGACTCTGGTTTGCCTGTTTCCACTAAAATATTTATCACAGCCAACATGTCATTGTATAGTTTATATTACAATAACATGACCTTGGTTTGGTCTCGGTTTGCCATCCTATTACAGAAAAGCCAAATGAGGTGCTGGCCTTGTCTTCTGTCCTTTGCCAGGAGCTGAATCTTGCTGTTGGAAGCAAGTCGGTTTGCACCCTTTCCTTCACCTTTATGTCGGTGTGTAAGAACTCTCATTTTAATACCAGGCTGTTAAGTGTCGTATATATGTTTTATCTGTCATTGCTTAATGCAGCTCTCTGATGTGCTTTTTATACATGTTATTTATCCACTTATTTCAGGTGCTAATCATTCAACTCCAAAGCTTTGATAGGTGTTTTTAAATTATATTTTATTACTTGACTGTTATGCCTTGTCTGCTGCTGTACCTGAAAATTTCAGGCCTGTCAACCCAGCAATTTATAACAAGTGTCTGGTCTGTCTTCCTTTGAAGTTAACTTTTTTTTATGAGCTCTTCCTTTAGTGTGTCCTTTCTGTTTCTGTTGTAGCTCCCTGAAGAGTATCACTATCTAAGGTATAGAAATGGCTGGAATTGTTTTGAAAGCTCTTTGCAAGTGTTGCTGTTGAAACTGGAAATCCCACCATGTGAACGACTGTTCTTGGAAGACATGCCCTGTCTTCCTAGACACGTCGCTGGGAAGCCCTGAGCGTATATTATGAAATTTGTTCTGTCGCTGACTCAACCAACTCCTCTCCTCGCTGGCTTTACAAAACAAGGTTCAGCACTGACGTCAGTGAGAACAGGACATCCAGACACGACCAAGAATAAAATTCTAATATAGGTAACGCCCAGCTTTTCTAGGTGTGTGTATGTTAAGCTCCCTGCTAAGGAGCTCATAGTTTCATATTTACTGCAACTATCGCAGCAAAATGACTTTGGATTGCAGAAAGAAATGTTTCATAATCTCAACTACTTTAAGTAAGTAAAAATTACTTGCAGCTGTAGAATGATGAAACCTTGGACAAACTGCAGAGAAGCTGTGTTATATTATTTTATAAGGGAACAACCTGCCTATATCTAAACTTTAGAGTTACTTGAAGCAATCTCTTGCTCTGATTTCAGCAGAGCTTCAGAAATAGCCAGGTACGTGATAAAGCCTGTGCCACTAGTCCTGTTGTTAGTGTTGTTAGCAATGGTAGCACAACTTATCTCATTTCTGCTGTGTAGACACAAACCAATTCCAAAAGCGAGTTCCCTTTTCATTTACCCCAGAACAACCACGTTGACCGTGTTAAGTGTGCGCAGTCATGCAACAGTGTGCAGCTACCGACTCAGTAACAACTATCACATATCACACGCAATAAATCGGAAAAATATTGATTAGCTAGAAGTATTGAAGCAAGTAGTATCTATGCGTACCAATTAGTGAAGCACTGCAAAAGCTTTTTTCCCTGAGGTACATGAAAATATTCATATACTTAGGAAAACAAGCAAGCAAAAAGAGCTTCCATATATCCTTGGAAACAAATCCTTCCTTTCTTCATTGACTTATTTTGTGTCAAGGCTCCCTGGGGAAGTGTTTCCTTTCCTACTAGCCCTGGGTCTTGTGGGTTGTTTATTTATTTATTTTTTATTTTTTTATTATTTTATTTTATTTTTTTTCTTATTAACAGTAACTCTGTAGTTATTTTGGAATTTCTCAGCATGAGAAAATAAAACAACCATGCGCTTAACAGCTTTCAGCTATTTAATTTTAAATATTCACCTATTCGACCCTGTCTCTGTGGCCTTAATTTTGATCACGTAAACTATCTAACTGCTTAATAATTTTATTTCACAGTTCACTTGAGCAGCTGGTGAAATCTTAATATTTTAACAGTTAATGATTGACACGGTTAGACCGTCATGCCTTCCAAGGAGAGCAGTGCTCGCAGTCTGCTGGCTGCACCTTCAGGCCCTGGACTACTAGTTAATTGTAGTAGCCCTTGCTTGGGGATGTGATATTGGAGCAAGATGATGCAGTTGCCTGTGTGAATGGCAAGCTGGAATTTACCCAGGTGTTTATTCTTGAAGTTGGCAGGGGCAGAGAAACTGTTGAAGGGTTATTAGGTTTCAATCCACTTTTACTGCTCCGTAAACATAGTTGGCTAATAGATGGCATGTACCTGTGTTGACTTGCTTGCTGGATGCCCTTTTCCCTAAAGGCCTTGTGAAAACAGGGAAAGCTCTTTTTGTCTCCGTCACAGTGTCTGCTTGGCTCTGTTTTAGATGTCCATCTCTCTACGAGCAGAGCCCTTTCAGAGGAGAGCTTTGCAGCTGGAGCCTCTCAGTAGACCTTTTCAGCCAAGACTTTCTGGGAATATATCAAGTGGAAAAAGACCCAATGGTGCTGTCTTATTAAGGAATTTCTAGGGTTTGAGGGATGGATGGTTTTAGTCACCAACTTTGCAGTATCTGACTGTATCTTGGACAAAAGCGTGCAGAGCGTTGCAAGATCCCTTAGGCTGACTGGGGTCTTTAATAAATTTGTCATCTCCCAGAGCTGGTCTTGACCTTCTCCCTCAACGATAGCAAAGTGACTGCAGTAAATAACTTGTAAAGGTGTTGGCATCTGTGGAAATCAGGCCTGGGTCTCCTTAAGCCTAATGTAGGCTGGCAGTTGCTAGAGGAGTTGTTGTGGTCTGCTATGCGAAAGTCCTGAAACTTTAATCCCCTCTCCTGACTAGGGGAAAAAAATAGATAATTAGTAGGATGTACTCATGGCACATTGAAACAACATGTTAGTTCATCTTTTTAAATCAAAATCTGGAGAGTCTGACATTGCTGAATTGGAAAAGCCTATTCTCTCTTAAAAGTTGGTGGAGAGAGTGCTCGTTTCAGTTGTAGTGCTTACATCTTAAATCTGCTAAAAGGAAACTCACTCTTCCGATCTATGTTTGAGGAGTGAATAGTGGCCATAAATGGGCAAAATGCTTCAATGAACTCTCCAACGGTCACTGTTTTTTCTTTTTCCCCAAAGGAAATGAATGCACAGAATGCGTTAATTGTTGGGGGGGTCCACGTGACAGTCTTATCTTTTCAGGCAAAAATAGAGCATGTGTTAAAAATGACAGAGCTCTAAAAAAAAACCACGTTCTTTAAGTCTCTTGCTACAAATTGAAGTACAAAACTCAGCTCAAACTTCCAAGTTTTCAGGAGTATATACATAGCTGATATCTGAATTTTTACTTTCGTGGTTATTTAAGAAAATAGCTTGAATGGGAACATGAATTGGTAATATGAGCAAGCTGTATGCTAAGTCTCTCACTGGGAACCATGTCCTGAACTTGGATGTAATCCCGAAAATACTTGCTCAAAATACGTAACCAATAGGTGAATTGAAACGTACCATGCTATATACTCAAAGAGCATAAGGGTCTTCAGGACAGCTCTGCCTTTCTGCACTGACACTTGCACGGGCTGACAAGTTTTTGAGCAGTGTGTCTGAGCGCCGTGTCTGAATGGTAGAAAGAGGTAAGTCAGAGCTAAATGTAGGCTCAAAATCAGTGAATGCAAGAACATTCCTGTCCCTGTTCTGCTCTCTTTTCCATTAGATTCTTTGATATGCCACAGTAGAGCGCTAGTATAGAAAGCAAGTATAAAAAAAGCATCTGTTGCCTGCTCGGGCATCCAAATAACCCTGAAACTCTTACACGTTCTTTCCTGTTAAGCAACTTGATCTACCTTACATCGTTATGCTGCTTATTTAAATCTGGATACTTGGCAAAGTAGGCTGTCTTGTGTGCCCGCATATGGTGTGTGGTACGTTAGGAGATCCACAAGTTTCCAGAAGGAAGCTAGGTATCAGTGTAGGTTCTCAAGTTTCAGGGTGTGCAACTGCTGCAGGCCTTTCTGTGGTATTGTAGCTAAACTGCACGAATAATTCTGAGATTGACCTGAAGAAAAGCCAGCGTCTAAAGGCCGTCTTCAGTTTTGCTTTGAGCAGGAATACAAGATGTCCCTAAACTATGGCTTGAGGTTGAGCATCAAGAGTAAAATACATACATTGCTCTCTAGCAGTTCTTCAGAAGCAAATCCAATTGCGACTTAAACAGTCACCTGGAAAAAAAATATAAGATGAGCAAAGAAGAGGTAGACTATCATCTGAAGGGCAAAGCTGGCTATATACAGCCCTTCGGGGGTTTTTGGTGTTTTTCCCTGTGAGCTCTCTGGTTTTGTAAGCTCCAGCTGTGCTCATGAACCTGTAAAGATCAGCTGAAACATGAAAGTGCTGCCTGCCAAGGGCGACTGTTGGCTGGAAGCTCCCAAAAAAGCCTCTTCCAGCAGGAGTGCCCTGGCCTGCCCGTGCCCCAGCTCGCTCGGCACCGGGCTGGGTTCGCCTTAGTCCAGACTCGCAGCGCAGTGAACTGGAGTCGACGGCCGACGCTCACGTGCCTGTAAGGAACCTGACATGGAGCTTTTAAAGGGTGTTTTTTAAAAGTACAATGAGTGCAGGTGGGTTATTAAAAATAAAACCCCTAAGTAATTCAATTGCTGTTCTTTTCCTTTGCATTAGTGTTTCCCTGGGCTGGAAACCTGCTCCTTTCCACAAAACTGAAGGTGGTCAGCATTCCTTCAGCTCCAAGCCAGCTGGCGGAGGCGGGTTCTTCTTCTCTCGCAGTGTCTTAATGTCCCCAGCGAAAACAACATCAGCAAACTGATGGGTGACCGTATAAGTATAGCCGCTCTGAGGAGGGGTCTCTATCAGCAGAGTGCCTTTTTCGTAAGGAAAACTGATATGTGGAGCACTGTCACCCGTCTGGAGCAGCAGAGCACTATAGATTAATATGTCTGGATGGTCAGTGCTGTAACAGCTGTGGCAGTGAAAACGTTTATATCACCGCTGCTAGCTGTGAACAGAAAGTAGTTTTTTCTTTTATTTTTTTTTCTCCTCCCACTTCTCTTTCTACTTGAGAATAGCTGTTGATATATGGAGCTTAACTGGCATTTGGAGGTGTTTTTATACCAGATAAGAGCATTGCCTCCAACTGCTGAGCGCCCGCTACGTAGCGCAGTACTGCGTGTGCCACAGACCGTCTCTCCCCACGTTTCAGTGCTGGGCTCTCCTCGCTGGCGAACATGCGGCTTGGCACCGGCTCGCAAGGAGGGGTACGTGGTGCGAAAGCCCCGCAGTGTTTGTTGGTGTTGCGTTCTGCTGGTTTCTGATCAATAGAAGGTCCACTTTTAAAACGATGAGCAGAACGTGAGGTACTGCGTTCTGGGTAGTATCTTGTTCCTCTGGTTTTTTCAAATGTGTGTGTACGATGCACATAGGAGCGTGAGTTCGGTCATTAGCGGGGCTGCAGTTGCCCGGAGCCCGGCAGCCGCCGTGCTCGCGGTGGGAAACGCCGGGATCCACAGCCCGGCGGCCGCCGTGCGGAGCAGGGCCCGGGCCCGGCTGCGGAGCGCGCGCCGAGAGCGCCGAGCCGGCCCTGGGGCAGCGGGGGCTTTCGGCACTCGCCTGCTGCAGACACCCGCTCCCGCGGAGCCGCTTTCCTTGGAGGCGCTGGAGCGCCCCTCGGAAGGTGTCGCGTGGTGGCGAAGCGTCCCCTCCGCGTCCCCTCCGCGTCCCCTTCCCTCGGTGCGCGGGCGGGGGACGAGGGGCCGAGCTCCCTCGGGCTTCCAAAATGAACGTCTTGGGAGACCTGCGGCCAGCGCTGCCAGGCCGCGTCGGGGCGGCGCTGTGCAGTCCTGCTGATGGTCACAAGCCTGACGCCAGCGGCTGCTGCTCCGCTAAGAAATTCCGGCTGAAATCTGCCGTGTGGAAGTGTAGAAAGGAGCCGAAGAGCTTCTCTACTGCAGTGGGATTCTGTCCAGGTGAGAATGCGACGGCCAGCAGCAAGGGAGCCTTGTTTTTCATTGCGGTATCCAAAGCATTCAAGTTTTAACTTCTGGTTACAGCTGAACCTCTGCTGGGCAGTTATTGCTGGGTGTGTTTGTAATCCCTCCAGCAAAAAAAGGGAGCCCCACCTCTGCTCAGCGAAGGCTGCTGGAAGGGAAGGAAGGGAAGGGAGTGGATGTTGTTGATGCTGTTGACGGCTGCTACTGCTGCTCAAGAGAACACGCAGCAGCACCTGGGAGATGCTCTGCCCGCTCTGGAGGGCAACAAAGGAAAGCGCAGAAGGGAGCCGCTAAATGCTGCGCTATGTGTGACTTTGAGGGCTTGATAGCCTAATTTCAACCTTACCAACCCTGCTAGGGCTTTATCAACAATATCTTGGTGTTTATTCTTTTTATTTATTTATTTTTATTTATTTTTTATGGAAGGTGGTAGCATGATCTGAGAGGTCTTGCTAAGGAAGTTTTAACTTGGTGTTAAATTATTTTCCTGTGATCCTCTCTTACTCTTTTTGGTTTTAATCAGGTGGGGTGACAGCTCACATCAGTGAAGCTGGTTTAACTGATGCTGCCGACGTGTGGACGCACCTGTGCGGAGCGCAGTGGCGTTTTGGGTTATGCCCTGCAACAGCCTGGGCAGTTTGGCATTTACGTGCGCAGGGTAAGGTGTGCTGTTTGTGCACAAGACAGCTGCTTGCTCTCTGCCGTGGTTGGACCCCGTGGCAAGTCTGCTTACAAGGGTCAGAAAGGGACTGAGTCTAAAAACTGCAGAGCCGGAATTAGCAGCTCTGGAATGTTAATTTACCCATTTTCTACTCAAGTTAAGGCAGTGCAGCCCTAAACTGGCTGACCATATTGACGATGTGCTGCCGAGCTCCCCAGGTCCATAACCAAGGTCAGAACAGGATGTAAAACCAAGCTGCAGATGGGAATAGATTGAAGGACCATTTGGATCATCCCAGAATTGGTGCTGACATTACACTTGGCTTACCAAAACTCTACTGTCTCTAGTTAAGAGTTAGTGAGAATTTATCATCTGGCACATGTTAGTTCCCACCTTACGTATTTACAGCTGGACCTTACTGTAGGGAATGCAGAACTGGAGCAATGGCATCTGTTCTGGATGGAGCGAGGCTACCAGTGCATTGCCATGTTCTGAATCTGATCTAGCTGGGTGAAGAGTGATCATAAGATGCTCTTAAGCTACTCAAATAAGCATGAGAACCAGTGTAATCAGAAGAAATCAACACCTGGGAATGCAATCAGATTTACCAGATCTGCCATGGTTCCCTACAGTGAAGTATGGTCACTTCAGGGTCTATGTGTAACCCTTCATACTTGCCTCTGCTCTTACGGTTTTGTAATTATTTTTGCTGAACCAAGTTTTTATGCCCGCATGCTTCAAGCAGGTATCATCAGAGCTTGTGTTTCAGGAGCACGTGCTCCAGATGTTTTAAATGGAAAAATTAATAGACTTTTTTATATGTTCTGGTCAATAAATACAGAATATTGGGTAATTAGTGTTTCATTTTAAGCTGCTTATGAATTTAGGCCCGTATATCAATAGAGAATACTTCTGACTTAAACTCATATTGTCCTACCATTCTATTTGTATACCTGTTTTTTTGTAGCAGCTGTCTTTTCCTTAGTATTGCAGTCTCCTGTTCTTCCACAATTTAGGCAAACCACATGGCAATATCATGGCCTGCATTATATATTTGACTTCCTGCTCTGATTTGAGATCTGCTGTCCTCGTGCAGCTCTGTCTGGGCCACCAGCTCCCCCTCTTCTGCCCGAGAAGTCCTCCGGCTTCCTCGGGGAAGTCGTCCCCCTCTGCCCAGCTATAGTTGGAGAATAAGACTGAAAGACATGAGTGAGAAGCAAAGCATGGAAAATTTAACTCTTTCTTACTCTGCTCCAGTGCCAGCACCGCTGGATTTGATAGGGATGAGATATGCCGATGAGCAAGGCACTGCCTATTCGCCTCTGTCCCGTCGCCTGGTTTGAAATAACTATCTTCAAGGCTTGATAATCAAAGTTATAATCAGATAAATTATTTAGACATTTTAAATTAACTTATTGTGTACGGGTAAATGCTGAAAAATTATTTATGTGAGAATGTAATTAACCTTTTTGATTCACTCTCCTAAAGGTGCCAGTAATTTATGTTGAGGAGAGTCAGCAGTCGCTCTATGGAAGTAAGGAATGATCCAATTTTTTCTCCTTTGGCTGCTTAATTTTATGATGCTGCTGTAGAAAAATATGGGAATTTGGAAACTTAATAGTAAAAGTTTTGAGTATTTTGTGAATTCTTACTGTTAGCAAACAGACTTTTAAAAGCAGTTAGGAAACTTCGTGGTGTTAATTCACCATTAAAAAAAAATCCATCATTCTGGCTACTATCTTGTCTAACTTTGCCCTGTAATTTCAACATTAACAGCCAATGAACTCATAACCAATACAGCAAGTTGTGCAACCTTGATGGTGAAACTTTGGGAACTGGGACTTCTTGATATATAAGGGAGCAAAATGTCAAAAAGCAGTGATATACGCTGAAGAAACATGTAAAAAGCCACATTGGGATGGTGGCCATGCTTGATAGTTGTGAAACTTTTGCTGTATCTTGCATTTCAGTAAAGTACAGATGCAAATTCTTGCTAAGACTCCACTTGATCCCAATTGTGTGTTTTTTCTCAAGCCAAGGCATCGTGAAACAGCAATTGTGACTCAGATAGCAGTACCTGAATAATATCTCCTATCTAAAAAGATGAAAACTAAACAAAGCAACAAATAGCAAGGTGTCAGGATAACATTTTGGTTTTCTTTTATTTGAATTGTAGTTGCATAAAGCTCATGTGTGCGTCTGTGGGAAATCTCTGAGAGAGGATGGGGTTGGAAATCCTTCTGTGACAATGCTGGAAGTCTCTTCTAATGTATCTCGATATATCTGGATATTCACTGGCAGGGAACAAGGGTCAGGATGTGTTCAGAGACTTATAAATTCTCAGAAAAAAATAAGGATTTTTTTCTCTCTGTATCTGAGTAATTATTAGCAAGCAACAGGGCCCAGTTACTGCAGAAGTGATGGTCAGTGTGTTTAAAAAAAAAAAAAAATGCAAATTGCTGAATCAACCGCTGGTATGGATTAAACCAGGATGCATGTATGGATTGCATTGTGGAATTTAAACGTTTTGAAGAGAACTCTTTCGCCACTCTTTATAGAAAAATATGTGCAGCTGTTCTGTAACAGGCTCTGGATTTGGAGTGGGGAATTTTAATCGAAAGACAGGTAGCTAGTGAATTAAGCGATTGAAGCTCTAGAGCTTCGTTAAGCGCAGCCTGTAGAGAAGGGCAGTGAACAGTGAAGTCAGCTCTGCGCTGGGAGATGAAGCAGCCGTGGGGCTGTGGGGCGACCTGTCCGTGAGGATTAAATGCACTCACTGGAAACTGAAGTGATGATGTCTCCAAGGGCTACGATTAAATGGTTAGTAGGTTTGTAGGGCACCTGGACTTTCTCTTGCAGCCAGCGTGGTGGAAGCACGTTTGAGCTGCCTGCCTCGGAAGGAGTGCGTAAGGGGCAGGGCAGGCAGGCAGGAAGGGTCGTTTGGCACCGTTGCTTGCAAAAGTATCAGTACACGAACTCATTGCTGAACTAGCAGATCTCAGGTGATGTCTGAGGTGACGGGAAAAAGAGATATTGCAGGGAGTATGGATTATATATTAGGACTTCAGAGTTACATCCTTCAAGGAAAAAAATGGAACAAATTACCCGATATTATAGATGTGGTGGGAAGCTACGTGGAATACACTGTGGCTCTTCAGCTCTGTTTTGGGTTAGCTTTGCACTGAGAACCGATTTCTTTATCGATGAAGGTAGGCTGAGCAGGCTCGCGATCCCACTGCAGCCAGTGACTTCCCAAGCACCCACGGAGTGATGCCCTTCCTGGCTCCCCGAAGGTGGTGAGAGCTGAGGTGGGAAAGGCTGAGCTAAGCAGAGCTGGGTAGTGCTGTAAAAGGGACTAGAATCGCTCCCATCTGTAGCTTGTTGGTTGAAAAGAAATGGGGATTATTTGGCTCTTTTCATCTGAGGAAGACTGTTTCCACAACAGCCCGAAGAGTGGAATATTTGGCTCTGAAAATAAAAGAAAAAGAAAAAAGAAAAGATGGCCCCATTGCCCCGTACTCAATATGTCAGAGAGAAACACTGATGTGGGGAAAAGGGTTACAGGGAAGCATGTTGGTACAAGAGCACTGTGAACATTTGTCAGTAGACTTGGAGCTGATCGCTCTAGCTGTTTGAAACCTTACTTTCTGAAACATGTTCTGCTAAAACCATACCAAAAATAGCTTTTTTTACTTACCCTTCACAAATGGTCTATACAGAATTTAGAAATTACTACTCTTACATTCTCAGCCTAGAAGCTGGTAGTGCTCAACTGAAGCAGTAACTCGGGTAAATATTTGTATTGCAGAGCTCTGATGTATTGCTGCCTGCAGTATTGTGTTTGTGGCTGCTAAAGGGACTTTTTAAACTGTCCTTCAGGTTCCTGATGTCATCAGCAGCATCCGACAAGTCTCCAAAGCGGCGCTGAAAGAAGATGCCAAGCCGAGCAAGGATAGTGAAGATGCCTTCTACAACTCCCAAAAATTTGAGGTCTTGTACTGCGGAAAGGTGACGGTGGCTCACAAGAAAGCTCCCTCCACGCTCATCGATGATTGTATTGAGAAATTCAGCCTTCACGAGCGCCAGCGCCTGAAACTACTAAGCGAGCAGCGCAATGCGGAGTCGAGCTTGGACTTACCCTTGGGAGAGGGAGAAGCGCCCGCTTCCCCATCAGATAGTCCCTTTGAGGAGCCTAACGGGTCCGGCGGCCCAGGCACCGCGCCGGCGCAGCCTGGCATGTTTACAGTCGGCAGCCAGACCAACTTGTCCAACCTGGCCAGCGCGCGCGGCTCCTTCCCGGAGCGAATCCTGGAGGACTCTGGCTTGGACGAGCAGCAGGAGTTCCGTTCGCGGTGCAGCAGCGTCACCGCGGTCATGCAGAGAAGGGTGCACGACACAAACCTGAAAATACAGCCGCGCAGAAGACACGCCAGCGCGCCCAGTCACGTTCAGCCCTCGGATTCGGAGAAGAACAGGACGATGTTGTTCCAGGTGCGTGCTAGGAGCAGCAAGGTCACGAATGTGAGCAGAAGTTGGCTTGTCCCCTATCTTCCCCTGCCCATTTTGGAATGGGGACAAGGTTTGTAAGATAAGCAGTGGGATTTGGTGTGGTTTCATGGCCTCTTGAGAATATTAATGCATCTGCTCGTAATGATTGGAGCACAAGGATCTGGACTTGCTGAAGGAAGTCAGCTCAAATCATGAGCACAGGCCAACATAAGAGAAAAGAATTACACTTTGACAAGTGGCAGTGGCTCTAGGGGAGAGACTTGCATATTTTGTATGTGACTCTGGTGTGTCTCTGTTAGTGAGATGCAGGTGATAGATGAAAACAGTGGATTTTTTTTTTTTCAAACAGGTGATCCTCTGAGGCTTTCGGTGTGAACAAATCTTCCTTTCAATGCCCTTAGAAGTAAATTACTATTCCACAGTGTTGTCTGAGTCAGCCCCTTTGTGATAACTTATGCCTTAAGCTTGCCTTTCCCGAGCAAGTAATCTGCAAAATCTCAAATGTTTCTGCTTGTTGTGAAGGCCTCTTCCATCAGACCTCACAGTTCTTCCATCCCTTACCTCTACTGCGTTTGATGTCTTTAGAGCTAGTATTGAGAAAACAAGAGAGACTTAAAGGAGGTGACCCATAAAAGGAAAGATTTTTGGACCTTAAAATAACCAGGAGATAAATGCCTGGGTTTTGTCTTTCCCTTGGCTTTAAAGATCAATCTTGCATTTTATTCTTTGGCGGAAGTGCTGGGCTGAAGCACTTGGGGGAGTGCATTTTCCTTTAGAAAGCTGCGGCTCTCCTTAGTAACCAGTAAAAAGGATTTAGCTGGAAAACTCCTCAAGCTGCATGGAGTAAGTTTGCATGCTTGAGAAACAGCTTGGAAAAGCTCAAAGATAGCTCATTGCATGACTTGCTCTTTTTCAGTCACAATTATTATGGAAACTAATGGCATTGCCTTAAGATCAACTCTCAGTGAATCCTATGGTATAGTTTAAAAAGGAGGGAAAAAAAAAAAAAAAAAAAAGTCTAAGAATTAGGTAATTTTGATGTTTTACTGTGGTGTTTTTTTTTCCCCAATTGCAGCTTGTAATTTACTTGTACTGTTCCTCTACTAAAGATTTAAGTAGCATCTGTTAAATGTGAGATCTTCAAATCAACACAACTTAAAAAGGAAGGAAAACAAAACTTTAAAATCTCTTTCCCAGTGAATTGTGTGTTCTTGTTGAACACCTTTAACTCAATGCAAGCTAAATTATGACACTTATCCCTACCAAGTATGCTGTTACGCTGTAGGTATCCCTGGGTGAACAAAAAAAGGCTGGATTTTGATGTTTTTTTGTTACCGTTAACACTGAGGCAATCACAAACTAAATTTTCATATTTTTTGACTTCTTTTCAAGGTTGGAAGGTTTGAAGTCAACCTCATCAGTCCTGACACCAAGTCTGTTGTGCTTGAAAAGAATTTTAAAGATATCTCCTCGTGTTCTCAGGTAAGCACATGTAGATCATCAGGAAAAATTAAATGGATCAGTTTGTTCTTCAGCTGGGCTGCCTTGCTAGCCTATAGGCGGCAGAAGAAAAGAAATGTAGAGCTCTCTTGAAGTGTTCTGTGCCGTTTCCCTTTATTATTTTTTTTTTCCACTTTCCAAAACTGTTTTTAAAATTTTTATTCTCTCTAGCTAAATTCCCATATTTGCAAGTAGTCTGCCGCTTTACCCCATTTGAATCTTTAAGAAAGGTAGTTTTGAGTTTTGGTGATAAATGCTTATGTATACATCTAACATGAAGCTTGACACGCAAAAAAATCATGACACTGTTTTGGACTAATTGAATATATGTGGTTGGCTCATGAGCAGTTACAGCAGACTTGAAGCAGTGTTTTGCTTTTAAAATATTGAGAGGCTGTCATTCAGATCAAGCATTTTTATGTCACTTGTCTGGTAGCACTTGCAAGTAGATACTGCACAAATAACTTAAAGTCATTCCCACAAAGCTTAAATGCAGAAAAAAAGGACAGACACAAAATAACAAGCTGGAGTTGCAGTAGTGACAGCTTTGATCCTTGGTTAGAAAACAGCTTGTGAGCTGTTCTGCTTTGGGAGAGCATTGGTTTTAATTTTGGAAGCAATTCCCATTTAGGATGCCGAGAGTGCCATCTCTGCGCAGTTGAACTGAAAACCTCCAGGCTGTTGGAGTATCCGATCAGCCCTCGAGACAGGCAGCAGTCCACCAGCATAATTTCTTCTGTAGGATATGGCAATAGATGAACTTAGCTATCCTCTGTCATAGATAAATTCATTTTATAAAGTGAAATGTCCAGGGTGAGGGATACTATCTTGCAGCTGTTCTTACTTCTGGCACTTTCTATTTTAAGGTGTTGTTTCATTTCCCTCTTCCATTCCCTGTTCATATACATCATTCCAGGCCACATTAAACTATTATTATTATTATTATTATTATAGTTTCAAGCACACTTCCATGTGTGGAAGGTTGACAAGGGTCTTAAAGCAGTGGTATGAAAAGCCAAATTTGCACGTGGCTTGGATCATCTTCCCTCTTGTATGTGTTCTGAGCTGAATAAAAGTGACACATAAGTGTTACATACGGGGCTCATGAATACTGTGAAGATGCTAGTAATAGTCAAACAAGAGCCCTAAGCTGGGACGAGCTTTGTTCTACTACTGGTGATGAATTTAAAGGCCAAAACAAGACCACTGCAGTCCTTTGAGGCCTGGCTTTCCTTCAGGAAAATAATTACTTGTGGTAAATAATATCAGGTAATGCTGCGTTGGTCTTTGTCCTGTTCTTCACCTCTTTGGTCTTGTTTAGGGCAAAACTTGTTATTTTGCATGTTTCGCTGATTTGGATAGGCACTAACAATACTGCATTTTTCTTTTTTACTCTTAATGCGACAGATACTTTAGAAAAGTCTTTTTATTTTATTTTTTTTTAATACCCCTGTTGTTCAATACGAATGAAACTCTAATTTGTTCAAGACTAAGGCTTTGGTTGCATAAGGCTCATTGGGGTTTCTTTAAAAGACCTCTGTGCTAGCCCCAGGGCTGCTTTGTGGCTTTGGAGAGCAGTGATTTACTGCATATTGTGAGACTGCAGCTCAGGAATTTTCGGTCTTCTGAGCTTTAAAAATGATGCAAAAAGAGAAGTTCTCTTGAACTTGTGTTCTGTGTTCTTTCAGTCTCATCTAATAAGGGTATTTCTATTCTACAGCATGAGGGTGATTGATCTGCTGCACTCAGTTCATTATCTGTGCTTCATGTAGCTGGCTAAGCAGCAGTTTAGGAGTTAGAACCTCAGTGTATGCGGCCGTGGCAGATTTCTTGTTGCAGTCTTGCTGACCCTCAAGCGGCACAGAACAAGTTGCACGCTCTTCTCTTGGGGCACGGCCAGGTACCCTGTTAAAGAAAACGCGTGGTACTGCTACTAATGGAAAAACACACTGTGCTCTTTATGACTTCAGTGGCGTGAGTGTCATTTCCACCATGGCTATGCAAAATGGGAAAAATTTTGCAAAAAGGGGAAATCAGCAGTAGACTTTTCAAACGCTGTCTGCAGTGAGGGAACTGGCATCTTACTGAGCCGCATCGAGTAATTACACTTTAATCACCAAATAGAGGGCAACACTTCACTGTTGTTATATAAATCATCAGATGGCTTCTGAGCCATCTTAGATGGACTCTGCACGTGTGTTAAGTTTTGCTCTTCCAGTAGCACAGCTGTAACTTCTGGAGTTCAGTTTTTAGTTTTAAAAACTACTGGCAGAAGTGAGGGTATGTTCAGTCTGTCACGTAGTGTGCTACTGGTTTTGTCTGGAGTGTTTTCTGAAGGCACAAGCAAGTTGATTCATCTCCTCCCATCTTTTTATGATATAGGTGTTTTTTTTGGAGATAGATCCAAGCAACTGAGTTCTGCTTTCTGTTGTATTTGAACTTAAGGGTTCAGACTTTTCTTTTGGAGAGAATCTGCTCCTGCCATATTTAGATGATAAAAACATTGGCAAAAGCTTTAACAATAGTGAGTCATGTTCCATGAATTGAGACCAGGAATATAGTGCTGCTTTGGAAGCAGGTCTCTTTGATCCTCTCACTGTGCATTTTAGCAAAGCAATGTTCCCTGTTAAGCAGTTAGACTAGGATCTTGGAATAAAATGTCAGTAGTAACACGTAGCAAGTCTCACCTCTGCTTTGGTGTTTTTTTTTTTTTTTTTAATTTTTAATTTTTATTTTTATTTTTATTTGGTGCTTCAAACGTATCTTAAGGAAAGAGATGACGTGCCACTACTTTGATACTATCCCAGTCCCGTGTTTTAGTGTGGGCTCAGCACATCAATGCTTTGACTGCAGAGGCAATTCCAAATACAGCCTAGGACCATTTTGTTGGCTTCCCTGAAAATCTAGTTCTTCTAGTGGAAGAAATTCAGGCCCAGATATGTTGCTGTGTAACTATATGTTTTGATTGTGCAAAGAGTTCTGTATAATGTTTTAATATAAAAAAAGTATTTGAAAGATAGCGTTGGGGTTGCATAAGAGGTCATTAGCAGCACGTGCTTATAGTATCTCAAATTTTTCTGTTTACAAGTGTTGGGAGTCTGGTAACTGTTTCTAGGATCAAGTTGGAAACTCAACATGTTTATAAAACAGTCTCTTAATGCACTTTCCAAACTTTTTTAGGGTATAAAGCATGTCGATCACTTTGGCTTCATTTGTCGGGAATCTGTTGAGCCTGGATTAAGCCAGTATGTCTGCTACGTGTTCCAGTGCGCAAGTGAATCGCTGGTAAGGAACTGCAAATGATCGTAACTTTTTTGTTGTCAGGGGATGACTAAAGCATTTCCTAAATCTGGAAAATTTGCTTTATTCTGTACTAATAGCTACTAACTTTTTTTTATTAGATTAGGGAAAAAAAAGAAATAAAACTTAGAATAGTCTCTCTAGCTGGCTGAAAAACATTAATTCAGTAGCCAAATTGAGAATTGTTGTCAATAAAACTTCAAGCAGTTAATAGCCCTAAGTATCCTACGCTGTACTAGAATCAAAATGAGAAGCAAACAGGAGCTTGTTATGAGATCAGTTGAGTCTTTGTACTAAGAGAAAGTGTTGCAGCTGACCTACAGATAAATCTGGCCCTGTGTAATGTAATTGAAAGACACTTAAAATGTACTATACATGCATCTTAAAATGTACTATATACACATATCAAAATTTATCAATGAGTTATGTATTCTGGTGCTGATATGTGTGGGAATCTCCACATTGCAAAAGGGAATGAGTGTTCCTGAGCTAATTTAGCATGCAATAACTTGGATGCTAATGGCAAGTTAATTGTGGCAGGGCAGAGCTGTAAAACGCTTTCTGGGTTCTGTGCTGCCACCTAAGCTGTTTTAATAGTGCTGGGTATGTTTGCACTGAACGTGGCTAGAGTCTGTTCTCATGATTTCAGTGTGGTCGGTATCTATACATCTAGTAGTGTTTTGGATATCTTATGTATGAGAGACTTTCACATTCATTTACTTTAAAAAATGTATATATAATATATAGGTGTATATATATGTATAAATGTATATAAGTGTATATATATGAATATATATATATATATTCAACAAGGATATTTGTTGCTCAGTGCTTCCCTACTGCTAAAAGAAGAGCACCAAGGAACTTGGCTAGTAGTGTGTAAAAAGGATTTTTTTTTTTTTTTAAATCAAACAGTAAAATATCAAGATACAAACTAATTCAGATTTCCACATTCAGATGCCTCTTTTCTTGTAACTGACAGACCCTTGGAATAGCCTTTGTGTTTTGAATGATAGACTGCATGTTTTCATTCTTAAATATTTCGGCTTTCTTCAGCCTTTCTTCAGAAAGCAAAAATCTGCTTTTGAAGTACAATAATCGTCTTACTTCCAAAATTGCCTTCGAGCGCTTCCCTTCTTTCCAGAACAATACAAAGACGTAGATAAAGGGCTTTTAATAAGCACTGTATTCCCTGAAAATACAGACCGGGAAACCCTTGAGAGCTTTGTGCCTGAAGCTGGAGCGTGTATTTGAACAAGTGAGGTGAAGCCCCGTCGCCTCTGGCCTTCGTGGCACAAAAGCTGAGCTTTTCCAGGGCCGGCGCGTGGGAGCGCGGCCTGGCCGCGTCTCTGCTGGCGGCGGCCAGCAGGGCAGGCGATGCCCGCAGGCGTGGGCTTGGTGACAGAGAGGCCAGGAGCCGCTCGGCGAGCGTTTTGATCCTGAGAAAAGTGACCTGCCCGTGAAGGTGGCTGTCCTGCCCAGTAAGCTCGAGCAGCTGCGGCGAGGTGGCCGAAACCGCGCTCCCCGCCTGGCCTTAAGGCTCTGAGCACCCGCACAACTCTCACTGCAGCGGAGACTCTGGAAACGCAGCATCCCAGAAAACCTCCCTTCTGGCCAAACATGAGTTTGCAGTTTAGTAGTTAAGGCTTGGCTGTGTAGTCTGAGATTCTGGCACAAAGAGTAAATAACAAACAGCTCTCCAAAATAGTGATTTATTGTCATTTTTCTAGTAGTAGAACCTTCGTATATAACTATAGGCCTCTTTTAAGGTATACCAACGAGTAAGTTTCTGGAAGTATCTAGGTGCCCAAGCATCCAGGTGCAGCAGGTGCCACAGGAGCAAGAGACCGAGGCCCTTCTAAATACCCCATCTTCCTTCCGTTTTCCTATTTCCATTTCCCTTCCGAAACGCTGTGCACGGCTAGAACCTCTACAAGCGCTCGTAGCGGGACACCTCAGAAACCCCGGTGCTCCGCTCCTGCTAACGCTCCCCTGCCTTTGCCTCCGGGGCATCGGCAGAAAGCTGGGAACAGATCCTGGCTCGGTCGGGCGGCGCGGCGGCGCCTCCTTGCAGCCGGCCCGAGGCTCCGGGCTGGCGGCGCTGCTCGCGCCCGCCCGCTCACGCTCTCGCTGTGCCCGCAGGTGGACGAGGTGATGCTCACCCTGAAGCAGGCGTTCAGCACCGCCGCCGCCCTGCAGAGCGCCAAGACGCACGTGCAGCTCTGCGAGGCCTGCCCCATGCACGCGCTGCACAAGCTCTGCGAGAGGATCGAAGGTACCGGCCGAGCCCGCGCCCCGCGCGAGCCCCGCGCCTCCTCCTAGAAGAATCTCCATGCTCCTGCTCGTTTCGGTTGCTCCTTACGCCTTCGGTTAAGGAGGTGTAAGAGCAGAGGGAAAAGTGGCTCAGCAAGAAATCGTCGTCTCTTTTTACTCCCTGCCATCAAACGGAGGTGGTTGCAGTAAGGGTGTTCTAGCTAAATATAATACAGCTTGTATGGTAAATACTTATTCTTTGATCATCAAGCCTCTTGAGTGTTAAACATAACAGAAAAAAAATCTATTTTTTTTTCCTTTTTTTTCTCTGAAAATGTATTCTTCCAAAATGAGTCCTAAAAAGACAGCAGTGATCAGTGATTCTGTGTGAGGAAGAACTTCTGAGGGTGCCAGAGCCCTGGAAGAGGCTGCCCAGAGAGGCTGTGGAGGCTCCTTCTCTGGAGACCTTCCCAACCCGCCTGGCTGCCGCCCTGTGCCCCGTGCTCTGGGTGTCCCTGCTGGAGCAGGGGGTTGGACTCGGTGATCTCTAGAGGTCCCTGCCAACCTCAACCATTCTGAGATTCTGTGAGCAGAAAGGGTCTTGCTTTCTGATGTGCTGTTTCTTTCCTATGTGGGATTTTTTTTTTCTTTGTATTCACTATTGTATGCATTTAAAAACCTAGTCCTGTTACAGGAAATAAATGATTAAGTTAGGAGATTAATATCGAATAGAGTCAAGGCAACTCTCTGACCTGAAATATGTGCACTGACAGCCATTTTTAGTTTCTTTGGATGTGCAGCATGCCAGAACACATGCAAAATGTCTTACGAGTTTGTTTTTAATCCTACCTTGTACCAGGATCCTATTTTTAAAGTCATTTGGATTTGCTTACTTGCAAAGCGTTGTATGGAAACAAGCAAATATGTTACCGTGTTCTGGTCTCCTCTGGCCTGGTTGTACTGCAAGTCACCCGCTTTCCCCACTGATTAAAAGGCAATGCTGCTATTTACCTCCCTCTAGTGGAAGAGAAGCAAAGTAAAAACTCTTGGTGGAGTGAAATTGTTAGGTGGTGAGTGGTGTCTTCTGGTTTTAGCGATAGATATTCAGAAATTGTAGACCTTAACCTGATTTTTTTTTTTTTTTTTCTCTCACTTGAAAAACTATAGAGGTTGCTCTGTGTGACAGTGTAAGTATCTTGGATAGAGTGCTTGCAAGCCTGGTATAAATATCCAGTATGAAAAGATCTCTTCCAGTGTAACAAGTTGAGTACAAAAATAGTTCCTGCTTAAACTTTGTACGTAGTGACTGAAATACTGAATACAAGAGTATAGTGACTCTATTTTGTCATTCTGCTTTGTTTAGCAAGATTAATTAGCAAGATTCCTGTAACTAAATCTAGGGCTTTATGACTTTTGTCAGTCTTCATCTGTTCTGATTGTGATCTTCTATGGATAATATCAACACTGGTCACAAAAATTTTTTTAGTCTTTCCCTGTTTTTATTTTATTTTTTTTTTTCCCCCAGGTCTGCAGGTAAATATGGTTAGCAAAGAGCATAATTTCTTTCTTACGTTTCTGTGGCATTTGTGCCCCTTACTTTTGAGGAGAGTTCATTCAGTTCTGCTTTATGACCTGTACCCTGTCCTTTCCTTGTGTGAAAATGTGTCTAAATGTTTCAGTTAAGCCCTCAGGGACTTGTGAGTACCTTGTGCATTGAATATCTTTTCGTATTCCCCTGAATATATTTCCCTCCTCCGTTCCTCTCTTCTTCCCTTCCCCATGCTCGTGTTGGGCTCCCATCACAGGGGTCATGGTGCTCATATGGCAAATGTCAGAGGGGTAGAGAGCGCAGCCTTTTGCACGAGAGTCTGCAGCTTAACCGTGGTTTGTCCTGTTTTTACTGACCATGAAATGAGACAAAGCTACACGGTTTAGCAAACTCCCAAGTATCTTGTATCGTGTGTACCCCAGTCCTGGATAGGCAGCTGCCAAACCCTCAACAGCGTGAACTCAAATATAAGTTTTAATATATCTTTTTTATTCCTCCCCTGCCCACAGGAGTGTATTGGGAGATGTTTTGGGACTCCAGGGGCTTTAATGTTCTCTTCTTTTCTCAGGACTCTATCCACCAAGAGCCAAACTTGTAATTCAGAGACACCTGTCATCACTAACTGATAATGAACAAGCCGACATTTTTGAACGCGTTCAGGTAATAAGTTAGAAGCTGTTGTCTTAGTTTGGGGAGAAGGAAAAAAAAAGGGCACTGTTTGGAAGGGTGGTGTGGGGGTGAAAGCCTGTTTAAAATGGGCTAAACAATTCTCCATTTGCCTGCTTGACCATGTTGCCACATAGTTGGTCTAGGATTTGTTATTTTTCTACCAAAAATAGTATGCTCCAGCCTAATGTCATCTGTGCTATGCTGGTATCAGAAAAGTTTTGATTCTCAATTTTGTTGGAACTATTGTGCCTGTGTGCAAAGTTTTTTTTTTTTTTTTTTTTTTTTTAACTGATTTAGTTTTTCAATTGTAAATATACTTGTATAAAAGTGATATTGTGAAGATGAACTGAGAGCAGGCAAGATGCAGAGATTATCGGGAAGTAGTTGGGCATTTGCTTGTTTTTGCCGTGTTTCAATTTGTACTCCAAGGCAAGAGTCTTAATGCACTTAAGTATACTTAAGTGGGTAAAGTATATAGTATAAAACCATTCTCATGATCATTTGGGCTGCTTAAAGTAAACATGAACCAGTTTGGGTGTCCAAAGGCCGTGCTCTCCTCTGGTTGCCTGGGAAAGCAGATGCCTGTGTGTTTTTGTGCACTATTTCTTTCACTTGTGAGCCCTGACAAGGGCAGATAACCTTGGAAAAGAAAACGTGCAGTCATGAGGTTTGCTGCCCTCCATGGCCTGCAGCGTTCTCCCCATGGACAGGCCTGTTTTGCCCTAGAGTACACAGGCACACAAGGAATACTTTAATATAAGACACTCTGGCATCTGCAGCATTAATACATTGACTTCAAAGAATAAGTGGAAGTGAAGCTAAGCAATTCATGACTCAAGAGACAACTTGTATTTTTTTTTTTCTTTTTTCTTTGCTGCTACTATCAGAAAATGAAGCCTGAAAATGACCAGGAAGAAAATGAACTGGTGATCTTGCATCTCCGCCAGCTGTGTGAGGCTAAGCAGAAAACGCACGTTCACATTGGCGAGGGCCCCTCGGTAGGGCTGGATTCTGTGTTATTCCTCCTCCCACGCCATTCAGAAGCAGCCTGGAACAGGAGCAAGGCCTGCATGGAGCCCATCGGGGACGGGGAGCTGGAGCTGGGTGGTGTTATGGGAGCCAGGACTGAAAGGGAAACCGTTGGGGCTGATTTATTGTGG